>VMOF01000024.1:30814141-31018656 GCA_011764245.1 Trialeurodes vaporariorum | reverse complement strand
CATTTTGTACTTGAAAGGAGAAGAAGAAAGAAGAAAGAAGAAAGAAGGAGAAATAAGATGGAAGAAGAAGACAGAAGAAGGAGATAGAAAGAAGAAGAAGATAGAAGGAAGAAGATGAAAAAAGAAGAAGAAAGAACTTGAAGAAAAAGCTGAAGAAAGAAGAAGAAAGAACCTGAAGAAAAAGCTGAAGAAAGAAGCAGAAAGAAGAAGAAAGAAGAAGAAAGAAGAAGAAAGAAGAAGAAAGAAGAAGAAAGAAGAAGAAAGAAGAAGAAAGAAGAAGAAAGAAGAAGAAAAAGAAGAAAGAAGAAGAAAGAAGAAGAAAGAAGAAGAAAGAAGAAGAAAGAAGAAGAAAGAAGAAGAAAGAAGAAGAAAGAAGAAGAAAGAAGAAGAAAGAAGAAGAAAGAAGAAGAAAGAAGAAGAAAGAAGAAGAAAGAAGAAGAAAGAAGAAGAAAGAAGAAGAAAGAAGAAGAAAGAAAGAAGAAGAAAGAAGAAAGAAAAGAAGAAAGAAGAAAGAAAAGAAAGAAAGGGGAAGAAAAAGGCAGAATGAGAAAGAGAGAGAAAGGAAGTAGGAGTCAAGTGGAGGTGAATTGGTGATACCCGGATGTACCCCGTCTTTTTTTTTATCCGTCAATTAAGTTATCCGCGTTAACATGAAAATTAGATAAATAATTTTTCTGCGCGAAATTCTACAGTCTCGCGAGTGTGTCTCTTTTGAATTAATCGCATAAATTGATAATTTTATGACCCTTTGGATCGGTTATAAAATTACGATCAAGATGTTATACGGCCGCGGAACGGGTTATTTTTACCCTCGAACGAGTCCGATTGACCCATGGTAGTGTCCTCACGGGGGCCACGGGGCAGGAAATTCCCGCAATACAATCGAGATGTCTACATGTATAGGTGAAATTCTGACTTCGATATGACATAATTGATTGCCATCATTTTCTTACTTTACGACTTTATGTTTTGTCAGAATGTTTCCTCAATAAAGTCGTCTTAACGACAAGATTTATGCAAAACGTTGCAACGGAGATGAGTCCAGAGGGAGCTTTGCTCTGAAAAAAATGAGCTTGTAAAATACTTATTTCATGCAGAACAATATACACTATTTTAATTAGAAGGAGGGCGAATTTATGTTTAAAGATCGTCCTGATTACTGAAGAACTCAACGAAGTGCATCGCGATTTATTTCATGGGGCGCAGGCGCAGTGATGACAATCATATCGGTCAGCGGCGGCTCTTGCATTGGGGCAACAACGTATTTTCTCCATTTAAACCCATGTAAAACAATCGATCATCAGGAGGTGCAATTGCACCCCCAAGATATCGATACTTTTGCATAGCTTTAAAGGGTAAGCATGGTTGCCAAATCGCACGAGCCGCCGCGCCGCTGATATCGGTACACGTAAATGTCGTCTGTCATTTTCGTGCTGAAGGACACAAAGAAAAATGCATTGCGTATAATTTCAAAAGGCAGTTTTTACCTTATTCTGTACCCCGCCGTCTGCCCAACTCAGGTGTAGAGAAGGATAGAAAGTTAAATAACATTGACTTTTCTGCTCGACGCTCGTATAACCTTTCGGTCGGGAAGGGGAGATAGGTATAACTGGTAAAAGTGGTATAAGAATGAGCTTTTTTGTGGAGGGCTGGGTGGGGGTTGTTGGGAAATTGGTTTGAATCTTAAGAAATCCTGGAAGAGAGTTTTATTCACAATGATATCTCTGTTGTTGTTTGCGGCCCCGCGTGAGACTAAAATTAATCAATATATCATATCTATACATTTGTAGAAATCAGAAAGTATCACCGCAGTTACATGGGAACGTGGACACTGGAACGAATTGCGTGGGAATTACGAAACCAACCGTTCAATTCAAGAGACAAATGCAAATTTTTTCAAGTATACTTATCTTGTTCTAAGTACAATTCTGGGAAAACAAACTAATTTTCTCAGTGGTAAATGTGGGGCTCTCTCTTTCCTCCTCTCCTCTTTTCTAGCGTTCTCGTATTGAATGTTTATTTTTCGGAGAGATTGATTTTCGAAGCGGATGAGTCGAGAAAGCATAGGAGCGCCCGCAGGAGAGGGCAAGAGGGACCGTTTCCCCCCACCCCCCATAGAATTCTGGACAGTCAAAACTTCACGATAAAAAATGAGAAGAATGGAAGAAGATAAGAAAATAAATGAAAGAGTAAGAATTGTCAAACGTTTTTACTAGTTTACTTTCATGATAATTTTAATTCATTTTTTGCACAGAATAACTATATGTAGTAAGAATTTTGTCCCTATTAAATAGTGGCGTGGTAAAGATGAGTGATACGCGGGGCGAAGCACTGTAGACTGTAGAGTCAGCCCCTTCCCCGAAAATTTTGAATTTATATGTTTGGGTTGCCCATTTTTTGTCATCTTCACGAATAAAATTAAATGAAAAATATAATTTTTTACAAAAAAAAAAAAAAATTAAAACAAGAAAAAGAGAGAAAAATTGAAATAATTAACACATTTTTCTACTTTAGGGTGACGCTTTTCGTTCAGAGTGGCACCCTCCTGCTTTAGTGTGACACACCTGTGGCACGAGAGGCAACTGTCCTGCTCAGGTGTGACACACCCTTTATTCAGGTTGATATTTTAGTCATAGCCGGATAGCCCCTTATAAAGGGCTATATACAGAACCATTTTTATATGTCTTTTATCACCCTTTCAGTATATCTCTCTCTCTATTATTCCAATATTTTTCCAATTTTTTTCTGTCCTTCGTTTCTTCCCTTTCTTCTCTCGTTCTCGTGTCTTTTCCTGTTCCCCCCTTTTCGTTTCCATTTTTTGCGTATTAACTGCGAGTGTCACCCCTGTGATAATGTCACCCGGGGCGGATCGCCCACTCCACCCCCACCTCACTACGCCATTGCGGGAAAGCGCAGAGCGAGAAAGTAAAAAAACAAAAAACAAAACCAAAAAGAGAGAACTGAAAACAAAAACCTGAAGTGAGGCAAAATGAATCCTTCTTTAATGATCCGCCTCCATTCCGCGAACAAACACCAATCATTACACCATGACCTTTACTTTGGCTTTACATGTTTTCGATGATTGCTTCTTTCCTTTAAAAGTATGCCACATTTAACGTCAATCAGCTTAGCTTGAATGTGCATCGAATGCAATAAATATGAAGCACGCAAGCTCTTTCTTAGAATTCCTTGAGAGATCTCGCAGAATTTATCGCGGATACTTTTTTCGGTTCAACCTGATTTGAACTGATCACGAATTGAGTAACAGTTCAAAAATGTCTTGGCAAGCCCTTTACCTAATTTATTTTTATGACGCACGCATGAACATCATCTGTCAATGTAATGCCTATTACTTTTTCGTGTAGTTGGTGTATCAGCTTGATGCTTTTTTTCTCTCTCTGCTCTCTCTCTCTCTCTCTCTCTTTTTCTTTTATGACATCTCTTTATCGGAGCGTCATTCCTCCAAAAATCTGAGGTTAGTTAAAATACTTTAATGGAAGTTGAATGACCAATGAATATCACATATTATTATGTAATATATAGATACTACTATCCTCCAAATGGTCTTTTGAAGTCGGCAAATTCGATGTTTCAATTCAAAATTGAAGATTTTTTTCACAGATTTCAATGCGTCAAATCGCCTTTGAAATTTTTTCTTAAGCGCGTTCTTTTGCTTATTTTTTTTTCAATGTCGTAGCTGGGACTTCATAACCATTTGGAGACGGGGATGGTTCCATTAATTACACATATCAGCTAGTTATTATAGGTTGCGATAGACTCCATGTATGTACACCTAAGAAAAACGATCGATTCTGCCTAGAGGCACAGTAAGTGTTTCACCAATCTGAGAATTGAACTTTTTTCATTGGTTAAAATGTAGGATAAAGGGGACGACCACCTTTTGTTGCCATTCTTAATGGCGCTAAAACTTTCAAACGGTCTAATTTTTTAATAGATAACTTGTTGACTGAGTTAAAATTTTGAAATGGTATTAGTCGTAATTTAAGGATAGAGAAATCTAAGAATCACAACGACACATTATCTATTCATCCATACAGAACCAATTTATTAAAAAATATGGGCACGTTAGTAAGAATTCAATTTTTCAGTTCAGGAGAATTTCGAGAAATATTTTTACTATAAGTACGGTCTGGACTTGAGCTTAAAGGTTTATTCATCATTTCCCCCTTCTATTTTTCTAATGAAAGATTCGAAAGTTCATTCATCAGAAAAGGAGTCTTTAGTAAAGAATTTCTTTTCCGCCACGGAGGATGCTTAAATTTCCGCAGGTCTAAGCTATTTTTTTTAAAAAGAAAAAAAAAAATATCCAAGAGGAACACCTTTTAGCGACCTTCAGAGCTTGTCGAATCATAGGAACAGATCATGCAAACACTTTGCAAAAAGTCACGCTACGTTACTTGGTATACCAGATCGCCCAAGCTGATGCGCCACGCCACTATAACTTGGGGAAAAGGGTTTAGCGCATAGCTGATGCCAGTAGCGCAACGAGAGTTTCTTCGTCTCTCTCTTTTCCCCATTAAAAAACGTATGTTAGACAAGGATGGACAAGGGGATAAGACCCCCTCCTTCTGTCCTTTTCTTACATATACATTCAAATGGGAAATGAGAGAGATGGAAGATATCCTGGTTGCGCCAATGGCTGATGCCGTTTTGCGTGCACATGATGAATGGCATTTTTCAATTCGCCGATGATTCCACCGGTTGAGAAAAGATTACACAGTTCAATTCAATGTGTGATTGCGTAGTGCACGAAAACACTTTGACCTGTAATCTCTTCTCAGCCGGTGGAATCATCGGTGAATTAAATAATGACATTTTTTGTACGCAAAACGGCAGCTCTGGTTAAGTGAGACAGAGCTTATGCTTTCTGTCTGAAATCTTTCACTTGCATGCACTTTTTTCTGTTCCGTTGATTTCCTTCGAGAATTTTATGAATGTGGATACCTACACTAAAACTGAAAGAAAAAAAATTAGGTCGAAATAGATTAACATAGGCTTCTCAAAGTCTCGAGGCAAGAGTTAAAGCGAAAGATATGAAACGGATATTCAAAGTGGGAATCGAGATTGACAGATCGAGTATCGAAAACGACAAATTAAGGTCAGGGCCTGAAATAGGAATCGGTGAACCACACCGAGCAGGCCGCGAGCTGGCCGAATAGAGCGAAGTGGCAGGTTGCAGAAGGCATAGCCATAGCATAGGCAGGAGCTTGAACTGGACGCGGACGTCACGTCAGAAGCCTCAACGAGGCGCGCGGCGGGGTGACGCGCAACTTATACGCATTTGACGCTTGTCGAACGCTACGCAACGTCAGGCCGGAACACTGCTTGAGTATGAAATAGAACTCACATTGTTGCCATATGAAATGAATCGGCAGATATCTCGCAGAAAAGTCATGACTATAGATTCCTTGTGTCCCTATATTAGAGTCCCTGTATGTAGAGAGTTAAGACAAGAGGGTAGTCAATTACTGATTGGTCATAAGTTTCAGTCTCTAAGGGCGCCGCCATTGGATGCGTTTTTGCACGTTTTTTTACATACGTTTGTTTACAAACGAAAGGGTTTTAGAGGTAACAGGGATGAAAAAGTTATTGGTCAATGAACCTGTTAATTTTAATCGCATGATGCACCTCAAGAATGCCTATAATTCCCAAAATAATCTTTAAAAGTGTAAATATATGACGATTAGCAAAGGCAGTGAAAGATTACAGCTTTAGAAATTCTACGGCCCTGTAATCTTTGCATTGGACGAAAACACGACGCAACGACCATCAATACTCGTATGTAAACAAATGTGCAAAAACGCATCAAATGGCGGCGTCCGTAGTTTTACTTGTCTTAACTCTCTACACACAGGAACTCTAGAACATAAAAGAATCTTGCCACGTGAAGACTGGAGAAGAAGAAAGAGTCCATGGAGGCGAAGGAGGCGAAGGAGGCGAAGGAGGCGAAGGAGACGAAGGAGGCGAAGGACGCGTCCAATCTGATTGGTTGGGTTCGACGAGACGTCCTTAAACATGGTGCCTATGGCAAGGAGTCAATTTCGTTATTTTCAAGGAAAAATCAAATTTTGCTGCGAAAAATGTAAGTAAGGAAGTTTAAAACAGTACGATAGATGTTTTTAAACCCGATAAAAGACTTGAAAGCCGGCAAATTTTTATTACGAAATACACCTCCTCGAAGGAAGCGTTCCAACGGTCATCTTATAGACAGCGCAGAGAACGTCTCCTTGAACTCCTTGACAGCCTAAAACCCAGCAGCCAATCAGAAATTATACCTCGTATGGCGAGACACTTTAACATACAGCGACGCTAGTCACGGCAAGAGTGTCTCAATTTCTCAAGTTTCAATTTCACCTTCTGAAAAAAAGAGAAAGAATGAAATTAACCACTTTAAAGATCCGCCTGTGATACTGCTTAAAAGAAACGACGCAGATCAACATAATTTGAAAGGTTATTTTCAATATTTGAACCTGGGTCAGTAATTTTCGGGTGTAGTGAATTAGCGTTGTGAATTGGACAGTGGCAAGGATCCGAATTTCCGAAGTTTTTTTTTTTTTTTTTTTTTTTTTTTTTTTTTAGTAAGCTAATGAATGATTGTACTGAATGAGCTGGAAATAAGGATACATTTAGCTTATATCTAGGTTTCGTTGTTCTGGAGATGCACTTTTGGCCCAAAATACACATTATTTTAAATGAGAATTCCTCTTTAATTGTCACGTCTCAACACACACGATTTTGCGATTATTTATACACGTGTATTTCACAAAATTTCAGATCCCTGCTACTGCGACTGCCCCATTACATAGTCCGAGGTTAGAGCGCCGCGCTGCGCGCCGCGTGCGAGCATTTGATTGAAAATCAAACGCTGACAGATAACTGTTCCTACACGCCCGTCATGGAATTGCATCCTCACAGAATGAAGGCGCATCAGGCGGAGACGGAGGGATGGCATTCGTCGGAGTTCCCCTCATTCCCCTGCGCCTGTGGAAATCTTTGAACGGTCGGGATGGCCATGAACCCTCCCAAGCACCATCACCCAAACTCTCACACGGTAGCGGGCTGGGGAGGGGGGCGGGGGGCTCTACCCCGAATCCTACCATCATCCCACCGCTCTTCGTTGTTTTCATCCGAGCTTTTCTTGTGTGGAATCCATCTAAACTACCATTGATTCCACCAACTTTTCTAGTCTACAATGGATCAGGTATGAAATGATACTATAAAGACTTTAAAGATTACGATCAAGATTCCTGGATGGAGCTCAAGAGAGATAAATCATCATAGTTTGGAGCTTTCAAATTTTGCTGAATATGTCAATTTTTGACTATAAACATCCCATTATATATTCATCCCAAAACCCGCTGAAGAGCATCAGTTGATGTTGTATTTTTCGGGCCACCCCCCCCCTTCTCCCTTATAAATTTGATAAATATTTGGGTAAGTACTGCAGGATGCCATTAAATTTAATTAAAATAAATGATTAATCCTATGGAAACAAATGCACAATTGCAAAAGGTTTGGTCCGGTTATAAATTTGCTTTCATTTTTTATTTTTTTCCTCTAAAAAAAAAAAAAGGATAGTTGCGCTCAGTGACGTAGCGTGCAATTTGGCAACGTTGTACTATGTTCATTTAAACCCATGTGAAAGGTAAAATGCGACGGTGTTCACCGAACACCTAATCGTTCGATATTTTTTATGGGTTTAAAAGGACGATCTGCAACGTTGCTAAATTGCACGCTACGCCACTGTTGCGCTACTGTTTATTTTATGATATCTTGGAACTTTTTGGAATTCCTTGACGACTATCATAAATTGTTAATTTTACATCGTTAGTTAAAACGCGCTTTTCCTAATTTATTGTAACTGAAGATAGAGTGGAAACAAAGGACTATACGGAAATAATCTATTGAAATTGGAGCAGTTTTTGTTGGAGGTCGTCACCTCTCAGCACCTGCTATATGTCGATCGATATATCGTTTAACTGCGAATCGATCTAAATAAATCTGACAACCTCGACATGCAGGATGCAAAGTGCGCCATCATATCGCATCGCGGTCGCATGGGCATAGGAATGGCGCTGAGCGGCAGCGTTAGTTGCATAGCATCAGGTTCTCAAAATTAGAATAACAGAGCGAGAAATTATAGACAATGCGAGCGGCCGACGGACGCAACGCGATGTTGGTTCGCGGCATGGTGGACCCTCAAGCCTCAAGCTAAGTTGACCTGAAAATTATTATTCATATATTGATAATTACAAGTAACAAGTTCAAACCCCGAGTGGCGGCCCATCGACGTTTTCTCTCCCAGAGACCCCCCCCCCGCCGACTCACCCCTCATCTGAAAGACGTTTGAAGAAGAATAACGGTGGTCCACGCGCAGAGCCTCATAGCGGAGTTAACTCGATCAAAGTGGAGGCTCAAATAGGACTCATCGATACAAATCGATGACATTTTCGTTCGACGCAATGTTTACCTGCTTCGTCAGGATGTCGTTCACATATAGAGTTATTAAATCACCTTGGAGATTTAGTGACGTCAATTGGTGAGGAATGAGGGAGATCGAAGACCTTTTTTTTCTGCTCCAGACACTTTTGCTGAAAATACGAGTGTAATTAAAGTTTAAAAGGTGGAAAAATGTATCCCATGTAAACATAAAGCAAGGGCTGAAAATTAATTGAATTGGTCACCAATTGTCATGCGTACGTTTCTGATGAATGAAGGGAAAGAAAATGAGAACAATTTTCAATCAAATACGCAGGTCAACATTTACTGTACCAAATTTCAAACTGGTTGCTTTTTTTTACTCCTAATGGGTCTGTTGCAAACTTTTGCTACAGCGCTATAAAGTGTCCAATCTCAAGTAAAATCGCGAGAAAAGTCTATTGGTGGCATCAGAAAGTCATGAAATGCGATAATAAACTCACAAGAGACGTTTAATGAAATCCAAGATGGCGGTAAAATATCGAGCAACCTATATGCAAGCACAATGAACATCCAAGATGGCCAACCTCACAATATCGATCACAACCAATCACAACGCAAACAAACCTCATAACCTCTGATGCTGTGAGGGTTTTTAACGTTGGCAATCCTTGGATGACAAAGGTGCATGCATACAGACTGCTCGATATTTTACCGCCATCTTGGATTTCATTAAACGTCTTTTGTGAGTTTATTATCGCATTTCATGACTTTCTGATGCCATCAATGGGCTTTTCGGGCGATTTTACATACGACGAAACATATTCTTTATCGTTGTAGCAAAAGTTTGCAACAGACCCATTTCGAAACTTAATTGAAAAGAAAAAAACGACGTTTTTTGAACTTTTGACTTAGGCCACATGTACAAAAATAAGGACGGAAACAAAGCAGTTCTATAGATTTTGCCCCCCCCCCTCCCCAGGAACATAACCTCGAATGACGACAGCATCGATTGCCTGGCTTATGATTCGCTCATCAAAAGAGCTATAAAGATTCAGTTTTTGACACTAATTAGGCAATTTTGACCTTAATGAGCAAGAAAAGTAATATAAATAGGCTGATCGGATTGTTGGCTAATTGAACAACGAATCCTCTGTTCCTCCACCCTACTTAACCTTCGGTTTCGTTCATGTAACTGAAGTTTGAATGTTTGTTTTTTACAAGTGCTTAGTCCAATAATCTTACTTATACTTTACTTACTTGAACTTACTTACTGTCATACAGTTTTTCTTTAAGACGAAAACCGGATTAATGGTTCAATTTGAGGAGATGTAAGCTCAAGAATGGAAATCAAATCACGATAATTTTCGACTCATTTGCAGCTAATTATTTAAAAATCCAGACGTGTTTTCATGGCGAGGAGCGATTATTTACTTTAATAACGATTTGATGGATGTCTTAATTCCCTCAATTTATTCTAACCTATTACAACATTCTGTTGAAACGACGGATGCCTAGAATGTGATCAATTAGCTTCTCGGTGACAACATACTTGATACTGGTTTCATTAATTCAATAAAATGTTAAACTGCGTCATAGACACTAGACAGGGTAAAATAAGCTATCCATCATCATATCGTTATAAACGTAAATGGCCGGCCCTGTGGTTGTAAAATAAATAGGTGCATGCAAGGGAACAAAAAATTGCTGTAATTTCTTCTTCTTCATCTTCATCCTTCTGTATTTATTCTGATAATTACTCCACTTCACCTCCTTCTTATTTTTTTCCTCTTTCGTCTTCAGGTGAATCTTTAGCGTCTGTTGCCGATTTCTGCCACCAGAGCGCTACGGTTTGATGAATGTATGTGTACCTAAGTATAATGGGGCTCTTGCAATCTTTTGCTATAAGCAGATGAATAGTAAAATCTGATATTATAATGACCAGCGGAAATCACGAAAATTACTCTGAAAAAGTGTAAAATTCAATAAAAAAAAAAAAAAAAAAACTCAGAAAACAGCTGCAACGGAAAGATCGTAATGGCGATGCTACGCAGGTACTATGGGAGATTCCTGTCTAATTAGCCACTTTCTCTACGGAAACTTAGAGGTACATCTTAAATTAGATAGGAATCTCCCATGATTTTCATAGGTTTTTATGCAAGAATCAACTCTTCAATCACCT
Source organism: Trialeurodes vaporariorum (assembly GCA_011764245.1). Classification (NCBI taxonomy): domain Eukaryota; kingdom Metazoa; phylum Arthropoda; class Insecta; order Hemiptera; family Aleyrodidae; genus Trialeurodes; species Trialeurodes vaporariorum. Next base: position 31,008,035 of record VMOF01000024.1, on the reverse strand, counting down.
GTAACAAAAGTTTTCAAGAGCCCTATTTGCAGGTCAAAAGTAATTTATCTTTAAAGAAACAGAAAGTTCGCTACTTAATTATGAATTCAAGCATACAAGTATAACAGTACCAAAAAATAGAATATCGCGTTTCTATACGTGAATCTTATCTATTCGCAACATTCTGACATTCCGAGAACAGTGTATATTACGGGAAGAACACGATAGGCCATCTGCCAAGTTACACACCTATTTTTTAAATGTTTTCCAGTCAAAAAATAAATTTGCTACATAGGTAAGTAAAGTTGACTTACTTTTAAATTCCAACGTACTGTCAAAAGAATTTCCGACAAAAAGTTCTTCGGTCTGTCCCTTTTTGCCCCCATTTTTAAGAGAAATTAATGAAGAAAAAGTTGCAAAATTAGGTGAAGAATTATCATAGTCATTCAGTGTAATATTCACATATAATTAACTTCCCGACGAAAAAAAGGGCGTTGAAACATCCCCAGGATGTCCGGAGAACATTCAAAGGAAATTTTAGAAAAGGCTTAAATTGATCTGAAATTCTTTTTTAAAAATGTGATCGGAGATAAAAAAAAATCTTTCATGCACTGAAAACAATTATTATTAAATTCTAGTAAAAATTGCCAGAAGCACAACGCGATATGTGAACCAAGGTAAGAGATACCAGATACTTTTACCAGAAAATGTTGGTGTTATACAATCAGAACTGTAACAGAATTTCCTCAAAATTATCATAAACTATGGTACAGATACTATAGAAATTCTGGCAAAAGTACCACCCCTTACCTTAGTTCACATATCTTATGTCGTTGTACTTCTGGTATTTTTGGTATCTCTTTTTTTCTATGTAGACTTTATAACATCCAAATCAATTTTGTTTTTTCCAGGATAGCTAGTATATTTACAGATTTACCCTTTGATCTTGTACAATGGCTTTTAAAAGCAAGTATCCTGATAGAAATTTTCATTGCTTCTCTTCTCGACCAATTTGCGAAACTTTACAGTTTTTTCAGAGTCTCAAACTATTGCTATTTGTGACATTATGCCTCAAAAACTTTAAAACGATAGAAAATAACATAAAAATTAATCAAGAACAATATCGATGACACTTTCTTTTGTAAGTCATAGTACCTATGTAGCTTAGCCATACATCGAGGAAAGAATAAACAGACTACATAAAATACCAAAGTTCGCGCTGAAACTTTCTAAAAAAACGCAAATCGCAGGCTATGTCTGGAGGATCTCTAGCCTTCTGTGCGATGTTGATTGGCGTCCGACACGACGAAACTTGGCTAGGATGTGTAACGCGCTATGTAAGTGAGTATGTAAGTACTTACAGTTCAGTAACAATAACAAGTCTCGTGAATGACTTTTGCTCTTAAATGTCAGAGCGCGACGCGACGCAACCGGGCCGGCTAGATGGACGGACGCGGCGCGGCGAGCCCGATGCCAAAGCGATCACTGGATTCCATGCCATGAAACTCACTATGCTTATGCACACTGCATACTGCATCTGCATGCTACAGTATACAATGTTGCCGTTTTTTTTCTTTTTTTTTTTTAATTTTCCCCGGAAAGTAACTCTGCCCGAAGGGTGTTTATTTCCAAACACCTTACAGAAACACATGTGAGTGTTTTATTACATTTTTTTCTTTTTTTTTCAAATAATTTGGGCAAACCCATTCTCTGGGTTTTCTACCCCAAACACAATAAAAACTTAACCTAAGATTGGAACTAAACTAAAACTAGTATAGGATTAAAAAATTCTTATTAGTAAATGTACAAAATATCCCCTCCCCCCGCCTCATTTCTGAGGCATGAAAAAAAAGGGAAGATAAGAAGATGGATTATTGGTGGAATGATGAGGGTATCCGCCGTCCTCCCCAAACTTCCGGAGGAATAATTTGAAAAGTTGATACGTCACTTGTTTTATGGTCTTCTTTTTCATTTTCCCTCTTTACTTTTTTATTTCTGATCGAAGTTGTATTAAACTTAAATGTTACACCTCTCTTCTTCCTCATTCTCGCTTTTAAAAAAAAAAATGTTTTAAAAGAAACGTTACTTTAAATTGAATTGAAATATTTCTTATAATTGATTTAAAACTTATTATTGGTGTCAGGAAAAAATAAATAAATAAATAAATAAATAAATAAATAAATAAATAAATAAATAAATAAATAAATAAATAAATAGATAAATAGATAAATAGATAAATAGATAAATAAATAAATAAATAAATAAATAAATAAATAAATAAATAAATAAATAAATAAATAAATAAATAAATAAATAAATAAATAAATAAATAAATAAAGATAAAAATAAAAATAAAAAAGGGTGATCGCAGGGAGAGAGAGTGGTCGTAAAGAGGGAAAGAGAGAGAGAAAGAGTGGTGAAAGAGAGAGAGAGAGAGAGAGAGAGAGAGAGAAAGAGAGAGATCGAGAGAGAGAGAGAGAGAGAGAGAGAGAGGGAGAGAGATAGAGAGAGAGATGTACTGTTTCAGACCATCCACGCTCCATTTGAGTCACTTCAAAATATAGATACGTTTTTGACCCCAAATCTGGCAACGGTGGTACTAAACTCGCCTCGATTCACCCGCTCTTTAGCCCACCGGCATGGCAGAGCTTTGCATGACATGCCGTGAGTCGTGACATCGCCGATTAAAAAAAAAAGAAAAAAGAAAACTAAGGTAATTTCAAACAGTACCGCCCTGGTTGTATCGATCACTGATTTCGAGCATTTCGAAAAATTCGGAGCGTCATTAGCACTTTTTATTTTTTGTCGCCATTTTATTTCCATGTTTTAAGGTAGTTTCGTGCAAAATATCATCTTGCCAAATATAACCTTTAAATGAAGAATTAACTCCGCCAAAAATGAGCATCACCGACAGAAGTAGTGGCACATGCATCATCAATCAGCGATTTTCTTTTTAGGCGTTTTTTTCCTCCTTCTTCTTTCTTATTCTTTTATCTTTGCTTCAAGGGTCATGGCATAGAGTGTCATGAATTTTTGCCAGAATCTTCTCTGAAGTTGTTTCTTAAAGGTGACTTAATTCTATTCTGACTGTTCCAAAACCGTCACCACTTGACTCTGGTCTTGGCTGTGCTTACGCACCAAACTATGTATCCAATATACATCCAGCGCAAATTGGCGTTGGGTCTGCAATCACTCTAAATACTTCAGGAGATTCATACCTCGAGCAATCGAATATCAATTCACTCGATTCTTTTGGGAAAAAAATTGACTTAATTACATCTGCTTCATTATATAGATGAACCGATATTTTTCGTGAATGCAAAAGTCAGGCGGCCTAGGCTGTGGCAAAACCCCCTGGTTTAAAGCATTTAAACTGCTTCAGTTTCATTTGTTTTTTAAACAAAACAAAACAAACTGATTTGTCGCAATTAGGTAAAGGCACCAAAGAAGGGTAACTCGACTCATTTAAAATTGTATATTACATTATTTGCTGAAAAAAGGTAATTATACCTTGTTACACAGTAGCGGGATCATAAGATGCGATGCGATACATATATGTCTCCTCTATAGGTATAAACTTATGGAAAAGAATCGATCCTGAGAGGATTCCTTTGAGCTGCCAAGGAATCGATTCTCTTGCATAAGTTCAAATGGCAGACAAATTTAATAAGAATGCTGCTCACGAGCTCCTTAGCCGTTTCAACTTACAACATTGCGGCTCTAATGGGCGAGAAGCATTTATAAAGCAACCTTATGAGTTGTGAGATGTCGTCTTCATGAATAAATCCTACCGTGCTTACTTTCCATATAAGTATTCACTCATTGTCAGTACCAGTAATATCACGAAATTAAAATTATTCAAAAACGAACTCGCGATGAAGAAATATCACGACAAAAAATTCATTGTTTTGCGGATAAACGCCTCGCGCAGTATCATAACGTACTATGACTTTCAAAAGAAAGTATCATGATAGAAATGTTCATTCTTTCATTCCTCGGCCAGAGTTAAACATTTTTACAATTTGCAGGTATTTCAGAGTCTAACAGCATTTTCAATTGAAATTTCGCCTTAACAAATTTAAACTGTTTGAAAAATAATGGACAGCAAAATGAAGGAACAAGGAATCAAGGAATTTCGATGAGAGTACTTTCTTTTAAGGGTCATAGTACATCGAATGAAGAAAGAAGAAACCAACCATGCAAAAGAAGAAATCTTGTTGAGGAGAGAGGAAGGTGTAAGAGAGCATGGCGAAGAATAAGAAAATTGTTGTGAAAAATTATGAAAAAGGCAAGTTTAATCCTCAACTGGGTTAAGATTTCTCGGAAAGGCCCATTCTTGACTCCAATCATTCGATTCTTTCACTTGCCCTCTTTTTTTTGTGGAAGCCATTTTTCCCACAACTGTCAACACGAGCATTGAACGCAACCAAATGGATAACGATCGATCAGTCCTTAAAATGTTTTACATGCAAGTTGTGATGATTTCTGTTTGTACGACACTTAATCATCGCTCGCGCGGTGTCAGCCGCCGAAATTGAGGCACGATTAAGAGGCAACCCAATGAATATATCTGCAGAGAGGGAACTGCGAAAAGAATTCTTCTTTTTCGCAAACTAAAATAATATTCGATGATTCCTCGGTTTGCAGCAGTATAACCGACTCGAGATTGCATAATTAACGTTGCTTGAATAATGTTGGCCATTTTTCATATTCGCCGCTGTGTATATACACTGCATTGCATTTACTGCCGCCGTATAAGTAATGGATAACCTATTTTCAGGCTTGAAGCGGTATTCTTGTTTATGTAAGTATTTTGAACATCTACATCTACTTTACATCCACTTTCCCTTTCCATACGAAACCTGTAATGTTTATGTCCCACAGCTCGCGTAAAGACAGAAACAGCAGACACACACTTACACATCAGTACTTATACCTCTACTTGTTCTTTACTTCTTTGGGCAACTTCTGAGTAGAACTTGCCGACATCGTCGACCATCGACATCGGGGCCAAGACTTCCCTTCTTTAAAAGCACAAAGTAATTACTATCCTCATCTTCAAGTCAGAGCGCACCACCGCAAACATTTTGCTTGCGCGAATGAAACTATGTAAAGAGAGTGGGTTCAATGGAGGGGGAAAAGTTTCGTGCGACATAAAATTTCGGGTTGGTATCATTTTGAACCATTTCCGAGGATTTATGGAGATAGTTACACGGATTTAGAGACAACGAAAGAGATTGGCATGAATTGAATTTCCGAGCTGGGATCAAATAACCAGTATAGGACGTAGGTGGTGATCATCATTATACAATGTGCGCAAGATCACGCATTCATTCAAGAAGGAGATTTTAGGGTGAGGCACATAAAATTTTACTTAGAGCAACAGGACCGTGTGGGCTATGAAAGTTTTTAAATTACTGTACCTCATCGCCAGAAATTTATTTCTTTCTAGACGAGTAGGTATACTTTCATTTTTCCTTTCAATTTTACCTTGAATGGAGGAAGACTTTGAATTTGTTGTCCAGAGTCCAGTCTCCGAAATTTCGGATTTTTTTCTCAAAACTCACGCAAGTTTGGGTGCGGTTCAATTTAGATTCATCAATATAATATGGTTTGTGTAGTGTTCTCAACCGCATTCTATTGTATATATCAACGCTTCCCTGCTCACTTGTGGTGGAGACATTGTAATAATAGTATAACTTTCTCTTAAAATAACAAAACATCAAATTCGCGAAGTATCAAGGTTTTTATACCAAAAAAGGATACGTATTGGTAATACGCTCGGAAAAATAACTGTTGCTGCATTATACATATGAAGATCGAGCATTTTATGTTGTGTTTTGTTATTTGATGGGGAAGTTGTGCAGAATTATTATGCAGCGTCGCGGTTAATTGACTCTCACGCCCCCTTGTGGAAAAAGGACAGGTATGAATTGATTAATCATTTGATCTTTTACATCATTTTGCCCTTCTTTATTTACAATTTTATCAGTTCGTGTTTAAGCTCACAGATTTTATCCTATTTGTATAGACTGTTTTAATAGAGCGATGTATCGTATCGATTGCCGTCCGAGGACCAGAGGACTTCTGGTTCCAAACCAACTCTGATTCAATACATTTTCCTCATAAGCGCATTTTTGAACGGAAATTTAGGGTATGAAATCAAACAATCAATGCGAAATTTTTGCGATCATGAATTCCATCATGGGCGCCTGCAAAAAAAATTTCCAAGGGGGGGGGGCAAAATTATTGAACCCCAATGGAAGGTCTAGGGGGATCCCCCCCCCTCCCGCGGGGAAAAGGGGAAAACTTTTTTTTCATCAAAATTGTATACAATTATTAAGCCATTGGGTGTATTACATAATAATAATAATTTTGACATGTTTGATATAATGAATGAAGAGACAACATATGATAATGATATGAAATATATAATGAATAATTCTACTATTTCTTTGCAAAAAATGAGTCAAAATTACAAGAAACCAGAAATGAAGTTCGTCAACTATTATTCCTTTGATTAACATTTCATTTTCTTTTGTTCCTTTCATTTTTTATCATGTAATTTTGACTGTTTTGAATTCCGGGGGGGGAGTCCGGCAAGTTACCCCTCTTGCCCTCCACTGCAGGCGCCCATGATGAATTCCACGTCCTCGATAGTGCTTAATTACACCTGGTTCCACGGCTAAAACTGCCGAAATCAACAAGATATTACAGATTAAACGATGCATTATTTGGAGGTTGGAATCGCACGTAAATTTTATTTTTGTTGTTGTAGAATTGGCGAGATTTCAGGCGATTCTAACCTACAAATGCAACGTTTAATCTGTAATATCTTATTGATATCGGCAGTTTTAGTCAAGGATCCAGCCATACTTAAGCATTTTCGAGGACGTAGAATGCATAATCGCAAAAAGTTTGCATTAATTGTTCGATTTAAATGATTTAATAGTCTAACTTTCCGTTCAAAAGTTCGCTTATAGGGAAAATACATTGAACCAGAGTTTGTTTGGAACCAGAGGCCCTCGAATGGCAGTCGATACGATATAATATATCGCTCTACTAAAACAGTCTATATCAAATCGTATCAGGCTATTTTAAGTTCCCCCTTTTCTTTTTGTGTTACTTTTGCATTCCAGGAATGTCGCAGCTCTTATCAATGCGGCTCTCGCAAACTTTTTCTATGAGCAAACAAATAGTCAAATCTGATGTGAAAACCAGCGAAAGTCACGAAAATCATTTAAAAAGTTGAAATTCAAAAATAAAAACCCCTATAATGACCAGGTTTGTTCAAAAGAACGCCTTTCTTCCGTTTACTTAGGGAAGGTAGTTAACTGTTCGTACTCAGGGGAGTTGGGATTGCCTAAACGACAAATTGAAGGCGCCTATCTTATTAGTGTTTTCATCGATAATCGCGTTTATCCGGAATGAAGACTATAGTAGACTCGGGCTTGGTTCTTAAGGGGTTTAGAAAACAGCTGGAACGACAAGATCGTAATGGTGAAGCTGCGCAAGTATCATGGGAGATTTGAAGGGTAATTTGTCACTTTCTCAACGGAAACAAAGAGATTATGTCTCAAATTGGTTATAGGAATATCCTATGATACCTGCGTAGCACCGCCATTGAGCCCAGTTCTGAGAGTGGATTTTTTTATTTTTTCAGAGTACTCGTCCTAATTTTTCCAGGTTTTTATGCAAGAATCAACTATTCAATCACATGTGGCAAACGTTTGCAAGAGCCCCATTCAAATGTGATTGCAGCTGAAATGTGTTTATGTATATACTCAGCCTCTGCAGGCTGATTATGAACAATCGTGTTGTAATGCCATCGAGTCGATGGCATCGAGACTAGTTAATGTTATCTTATGGGTGGCATCATTCCGATGGGTTTTATTCCGATAGAAACCCTCCCATATCTCTGCGGAAATTCTCCGAACGCTCAGGAGTTATCGGCGAATTTCCGCAGAGATGGGAGGGTTTCTATCGGAATAAAACCCATCGGAATGATGCCACCCATAAGATAACATTAACTAGACTCGATGCCATCGACTCGATGGAATTACGATAGGATCGTTCATAATCAGCCTGCTGATTGCGGCGCGTAGAATTATTTTTGACGTCATTCTCCGCATCACTTCGCTACTACTATACATGCAAAGTGCACATGGGATGATTAACTGGGTCATGCGGACTACCATTTGTGGGTCCATTTAACTGTAATGAATAAAATAATGTACAGTCGCGGACAAAAAGAATGTCATACGAATCCTTATAGATATTGGCTTAGATGGGTAGGCCTGCACCTGCAATGATTAAATTAATTAATGACGATAAGTATTGTAGTGACCACCACCTCTGATCTGATACCATTCTATAGCTAAGATCACAAAGCAGCGTTGCCGTTTTCTCCATAAGAATACTTGGTTATGGAAACGAAATAAACCAGGTAACACTATCAATCGACGGTGTTGCCAGATCATATGGATCTGATAAGATAACGTTGACAAATTTAATGAAAAAGTTCATACGTTACCTATTGATTTAAATGGGCAATGAACGAAACATTTCATAAAATCTGGCAACAGCGCTGCAAGAACATACATGGTGTTGGAAAATTCGTGCGTATAATTTGACAACCTCGGCTGCGAATGTCGCGTCTTGACGCACTCCTAGGGCAGTCTCGAGGTCCCTATAAGTGCGACTTTGTTCCGGACTAAACTGACGCGACATATTTAATGGTTTTCGGCTCTGTTGCCTTTTGTTTGTTTATTTGTTTGTTCGCCGTTTTCATCGCATGTAATTATTTATTTTGTAAAATTACGCCTCAAAACTTGAGGAGCAGGCCCCGCCTTTTTTGCCTTCTTTTTATTCAGTCACTTGCACTGAGAAGGTAATCCTAATAAAACAAGACGAGGTAACTAGAGCAATATCCTGCGCTAGATAGCTAGCCGATCCTGCACCAAAGATACACTTTAGTTTATTATTTCCGCTTTGCTGCGAAGAATAAACGTTTGCGATATCTTGAGCACAAATTACTTCCGTTCGAAACCATGGGACTCATAATCCTGGACGAAATTCGAACTTCTTGTACATTTACCCGCGAAAAACCCGCAGATCTATAACCGATCCAAAGTAGGTTATATTTTTTAAGTGCTTGGAAGAGGGAAATGTGACATCCCGAGGATTGAAAGTTTAAGGAGATTTTATTCCGTCTCATATGTACAATCATTACGGATATAATATCGTATATGATTTAGTTACTTCGAAAAGAGGAAATACGTCCACTTCTCGGCGAAATTGAGTTAGACACGTATTTCTGTTCCTTGTGAAACAGAGGCAAATATACCGTATGTAAAAATAAGATTTTCATCCAAACTTTTACTCGCACTTTTTTAGAGAGATTTAAAAGTGCAATGCAGAAATGGAGACATGTCCAATCTGGGCTCATGCTCACAGTGGTTCAGGAGTATGATCAATTTTTTCGAATTCATGATGATGGCATGTAGACATAAACTGCAGGGAATACCCCACGAACACTTTCTCACATCAAACTTAATCGGGGGGCAGACCCCCCTTTAATATTCAGGGGGTAACCCCCAGCCCCCTTTAATATTCTGCCTCCTTTAAGGGGTTAATTTTACAGAGGGCTGGTTCCAGAATTATTTTGAAAATTTTAATCAAAATTCCAACAGCTGTATTTGAAATATTTCAATTTTTCCATATGTTAATACCCATTTTAATGGAAATCTTTTTCTCTCCATAACTTGCTTAAAATTTAAAATTTCGATAACCCAAAACGAGGGGGGCGGATCCAGAAATTTATCAACCATTCATTCTCCTATTTGACAACATGAGAAGCATTCAGTTCTTGAAGGGACCATGGCCATTTTACAAATTGTTTCTCGTAAAGTCAAATGGGAGGAATCCATAGTTGCCAGATTGCTGGCAATCTGGATTAAGTATAGTTTTTCTTTCAATTGTTCTCTGTGAAATTGGATCCGTTGTAGTGAAATTTCGTGCTTCGCATGCATTTTTTGTTTTTCTCCCTCCCCCTTTCTTTTTTTAAAATCGAGTATTTTAGCGATCAAGGAATAGCGTGTGATCCGCAGAATAAAATTCTTCAGAAGAGTCGAATACACTGAACATAAACAAATATGCGATTCTGTAATTGCACACAAAGTATATCGACTCATTTTCAAAGAAGTTTTGGTATATAATTTATTCAAAAGGGCTCATTAAACATAGGGTGCACCTCACTTATAAAAATCAGCATGACAAGAGACTTAAGACTATGCTGGTTAAAAACACACCTGATGTTTGTTTATATCAGTCCTTTTTACTTAAATAGCTCCGAGGTGGAACATTACTACAAAAGTGTGATCAACTCGTACCTGTATTATTCCAAGGTCGCACTAGTCTTTTAAGCGTAGGTACAGAAAAGTAAGTACAGTATATATGAGGAAATTTCGTCTAAGCTAAACAAGTATTTACTACCAGATACACGACACAGATAACTGTCATTACTGCATATTTTATTATATACGTCATATGTTTTCAAACCAGACACTAAGTCACAGATATACGAGCTGTACCCAAATCTTCCTTAATCACCAAGTGCGTGGGCAAAAATATCAAGCTTCCAAACAACTCTAAATGATTTAACGACTATTTAAATTTCAGGACCTCAACGAAGTTGGTCCAGCAGGGAAATTAAAATTTTATTGGCTTATTTCATTCAATCTATGATACAGTCACTGAGAATTGTACTCAGGTGAATTCGGGTACGCACGACCACTTAACGCGCATATTTGTCAAAGATGAAGATTTATTACGCCGAATGAACTTCGAAAATCTCCGAATCTATGCGATGTGTTAAAATGTCTTTCAAATTAGATACTTAATCCAAGAGTTAGGACTTTAAACCTTTGTTGTCCCGCGTTAAACCGTAGGAAAATAATATTCTTTCACCCGTTACATTTTCGTACAAATAAAATTGTAGCATTGATGAAGTATAAGTTACGTTTTGTCGGTGTTTTTACAAAGAGACGTGACATTTATTCAACAATTCAAATGTCGCAAATTGTTATTGAAAAGATTGGTTGGTCGGTTCACCACTGAAGAAAGAAACTGTAAACTGCAACTGCTTTTATCGAGTAAAAGGATATTCTGAAACGTTGGATTGAAATACGTCTCCTTTTGAAAACACCGCGACAGTTTTTAAAAACCTGGAAATGCCTCGAAAAAATAACTCCTAACGAACCGAGGAATATTCAAAAAATGTGTAGTTTTTGTCAAATTTGGCAATCTCACACCAAATCCATGTTTATTTTTTATTTGTTAATATAGTTTCTTAAAAGTCCATTTTTACCTTTATGCACACTGGAGCAAAATACTTCGAAAATTACTAGGGAAATTTTTCGGAGACACCTTTTGCTTCTGATCAGCAGTTTTTAAATACGATTCAGAGAGCAGTTATTCAGGTAGGCATGTTTTTTTCTGGGATGGAAGTAGTAAGTACACACCACGCCCGCACTAACCAGTTTTTAATGATTCATCAAACGAGAAAGCGAAGATATCTTGTTTCTTTTTATTCTTCTGCTTCTCCTTTAATATATACCTTGGAGCCTCTTATTGATTTTCATATACACAAACAGAATCGCCACTTTGCTAAAAATCCACTCCAGTAAATTAAGTTAATCCTGATTGAGGGTATCTCAGAGAGACGGGCCCAACAAAACAGCAGGTGCGCTCTCTTCAAAAAGTCGGCATTATTATTAAAATGGGATTTCCCTCGGAAGAGCATACCTCACATTTAATGGATCTTTATTTCGGAAATCGCCTCAATTATTATCATTCTCTAATCGTTTAGCCCACCGCCGGGATACATTTAGATTGGGTGAGCCACGAGTAGGTAAACTTTCGTTTTAAAAATAGACCGCCATCTCATCACTCTAACATCTTCGCACGTCAAAAATATAGAGGCACCCCCCCCCCCCCCCACATTCCTCTTTTCGCTTTCTTCGTCTTGAACGAAGCATATGTATATACAATACATTTGCGGAGGGTGGCCTTACCACAGAGGCGCGGACCCGTTTAATCGTCTGTTGCATCTAATCTTTGATGCTCGGGTGGGAGGCCAAACAAATAATGGAATTTAGGATTACCACTCAAAAAATGAGCAATATTATTGAAGCCCTGCGTACATGTGACACTTTCTAAGACCATTAATCAAGCAAAGGAAGGGCTATCGAGAGCCGCGCTTAGTGACGTCTCTCGCAGCCTTCCCAGAAATTTCTACTTCCCGAATTATGTATTCATATTTCTCTTCTCTTTCTTTAAAAAAGCAAGGATATAATTTTCAAGAACAGAGACAATAATATAAACATCTATTGCGCAGACACACAACAATTATTGTGTAAGGAGACATAAATAAATTTAGATTAGAATTGAGACTGAGAGCATTGCTCCTTTTAAAATTGAAGGTAATAACAAATCGATCATTTGTGTGAGAACGAGGTTAAAACACAATTTAGGTTGGGAGGGGAATGCATTTATTGCATTTCTTTTCAAATCCTTTTTGCTATTATTAAGGAGTACGGAGAAACGCATACTTACTTAAAATGTTCGATATTGTGGGACACACGATTTCATATAAATACGGCGATGATTTAAAAAAACAAAAACAAAACAAAAACAAAAACAAACAAAAAAAATAATAATATAAAAAAAGCATTTCTTATAGTGACGGTATGCTCCATCGAACACCAATTTAAAAAAATTAATTAAAATAATTGGTTATTTTTTATCTCTCGGTCTGTTTCCTTTTTCAAATTCCTTCCGTATTTTTTTTTATTTTCTTTATAAACAGCTAGGAAATGGAATCCCTAATATTTATTATCTTTGAGAAAAAACAAAATAAAACAAATCAAATTATTGGAAAATTCATCGATAGGCACTTATTTATATAATCAGTAATTGCTCGTGGTTGCCAAGTTTCATCACTTCGATTCTGTATTGCAGTTTCTGTATCCCCACTTCATTTTGTTTTCAAGAAACATACCTATCTTTCATATCTGAATAAAAATATTTTTTTTTTACTTGAGAACATGGTGACGGAAGATTATATCAAGAGGATACCAATAAATTGCGTATTGTAAAAGTAACACTATGAATATTATGATGTATGTATGGTTATTATAAAAATATTATCGATCATGAATATTATTCTGAAATGAGTTTTTTTTTCTCTTCACGAAAGATATTTTCCCTCTCAAGTTCTCTCTCTCTCTCTTTCTCTCTTTCTCTCTTTCTCTCTCTCTCCCCCTTTCTCTCCCACTCTCCCCCTCACTCTCCACCGAGTCCACGGGTTTACGGATATCATTCCTTACATTTTCAAGATCGTAATTTCGGCAACCTCGTTTAGAGAATCAATAGATCTCATTCTATTCAAAAATAGCATAGACTATACGCTGTAGTAGGTGGGTATATATACAAACGCGTCGAATAAATTAAAAGTTATGCTCTAATTAGATGAGAAGGGAAAACGAGCTATAATAAATAATGAGGAAAAATGGTCTGTTATCCCTGATGCGCGGGATGCACGATGTTCCATTTTATATTAAAAATACAGACAATTCATACAGAAAGATTATCTTTTTTCCTTTTGAATAAATTAAGTAGTTCCCGTTCGAGAAAAAGGATGTGCCACATGCAACTTTTTTCCCCTGGCATGTTCGCATTTTGCACACTGTCGACACTCTCTCAGACTAATTGCAAGGTTGAATTTTGAAATCATCCGCCTTAACCCTTCCAGCGACGAATTTTTTAAACTCAGCCAACAAAATACCAAAGCTAAGAAAAGCAAATAGACTGTTTTAGGAGACCCGCGATGCATCGTATCGATTGCTATTCGAGGACCACTGATTCCATTGATTCCAAACAAACTTTAATTCGACATATATTTTCTCCATGAGCATATTTTTGAACCGAAAAGGCTATTAAGTCAAACTATTTATGTGACCTTTTTGCGATTATGAATACTACGTCTGTGAAAATGCTTAATTATGCTTGGTTCCACGACTGAAACTACCGGAATGAACAAGATATTACAGAGCAAACGATGCATTTGGAGGTCAGAAGTAATGACGTCATCGCATGCGATTGCATCTTGACGTCTCAGTAATTAAGTCTATCTTGTAGATTTCGGCAGTTTTAGTCGTGGAAGAGATAGACGTAGGTATACAAAGGCAAACACCATAGTCGGTAATCCTGGTTCGCTGTGAGAAAAATCTCACCTTTGAAAGAAAATATACGAATATTTATCAAAACTCGGACACGATATCAAACATTCAAAATGTACTTTGCTCTGTGATAACAATTCAGCACACGAAACAAGACATCAGTGAAAAATCTGAGGCAAGTACAAACTCCTTCAAAATGTAATTAATGCAAAAACAAGAATAGTGTTCGGAAGTATGTACTCATAAAAATGTATACAGGGTGTTGAAAAGCTGTTCCCGAATATTTCAGGGGCGGATTTTACAGGTCAAAATAAGACCTTTTTTTCCTATAAACATGTGTCCGAAAATGCCCCCCTTTTGAGCTACAGCCCCTCAAAGTCTTAAAAAATGTACGGTTTTTTTGGAATAGCGACCACTATTATGATCCAGATGTCTTAAAACTTGGTGTCCTACGGTAATTTTACGCGTAGAATCCATTACTGACCTCGAAAAATTCAGAAATTGATTCTAATTGTACTTTTCACGCAATATTGTACCTTTAACGGCACGAATTTTATGTTACGGATTAAAATTTTGAAGACTAATTACCGAAATCAGATGCGAAAAACCCTTAGAAAGATTTTTGGTACTCCTTGTTTCTTTCGATACGACGCGTTTTAAGCGAGATAATCGCTGCATAGTGTGGAAAAGTCAGCGCTTTTACCATGAAAAACGGCAGTGAGTATGCAACCCGCCTCTCCGCTGCTTCTACGGGCCGGCCGCTATGGTAAAAACGCTGACTTTTCCACACTGTGCAGCGATTATCTCGCTTAAAATGCGTCGTATCGAAAGAAACAAGGAGTACCAAAAATCTTTCTAAGGGTTTTTCGCATCTGATTTTGGTAATTATTCTTCAAAATTTTAATCCGTAACATAAAATTCGTGCCGTTAAAGGTACAATATTGCGTGAAAAGTACAATTAGAATCAATTTCTGAATTTTTCGAGGTCATTAATGGATTCTACACGTAAAATTACTGTAGGACACCAAGTTTTAAGACTTTTGGTTCATAATAGTGGTCGCTATTCCAAAAAAACCGTAAATTTTTTAAAACTTTGGGGGGCTGTAGCTCAAAAGGGGGGCATTTTCGGACACATGTTTATAGGAAAAAAGGTCTTATTTTGACCTGTAAAATCCGCCCCTGAAATATTCGGGAACAGTTTTTCAACACCCTGTAGTTGGCTCTTGGAACCATAAACCGAATGAGTGCATGATGTTGCACCATTGAACTTTGTCGTCAGTTCGGCAGTTTTCTGGACGGAAGTACTTAAAAGTTTTCTAACGATTTTTCTCTTTGTTTAGAAAGTATAATTCAACAACTTAATACGCGTCAATACTCCATTACCCGTCTACTTACCATGTATTATTATAGACTGTGGAAGCATAAAATAATAATAATTACTTCATTACAGAAGCATCACTGGTATAAGGCTCGGTATTTAAATTCGTAAAATGGTGGACCTTGCTAAAATAAGCCGGCACTCGAAGATTCAAAATAAGCCAATCCCAGCCAGCGTGGTTGATGATGTTGAACGAAAAGGTTACTTTTGAGACGTCCTTCCAATCATAATCTTTTCAAGACCATTCAAGACCATTCAAGGTCAACGAAACCCAACAAAAATCAGCGACGCTTCTAATATAAGTTAGGTTAGATTTATCATTGGAAAGGACATCCGAATTCCGATACTTCCTAATATTTCTTTGGAGGAGGAGTTGATCAAGTCACTTAATTCCTTACTTTTCTTGATGAAAGAATGCAGACACAATTAGTACAAATCAAGGGGGAAAGGAAATCAGAACACCAGAAGAGGGCAGCGATTGGCACCTGCCATAGTACAGCGTGATCGAGACAGCCCAAAGAGACAACTTTATTTTCCGTTGTCTTTCAGACCAGTGACTAATTATTAATTTGTTGTTTTCTGGAGTCCTAGGGAAGATACACGCCCTTGTATAGTAGTGACTTCCTAACTAGATCATCATGTAAAAGTATCATCCTGGGGTTTGTGTTTATCATCGGTTGCCGCCGGGCGGGGGATGATTTTGTGGCCAGCATGACGAATCATAAAACTAGGCGTCTTTTGCATTAAGGTCGAGCCTCGATCCTAGGTGAAATGCGCGCTCTTGTCTCTAAAAATGATTAGGAATTCGGTTCGGAGTCGGAAGAACAATGGACCGAATAACAAACTACAGTTTTTGTTTGTTGTGACAGCACGCCCCCTCCCTCCCTACCACGACACCATCTGATATACGATTGCTTCAAAAGGTTTTTTTCACTTTTACGCACAGGGATCATGCGCATAGCCGTAACCAGGAATTTGTCTTTCTCTCTCTTGGCCCATTGAAACGCATGCATTAGAAAAGGATGGATATACGGGCTGTCACGTGACGTCAGCCCCTGTTTCTGTCTTTTTCTATTACACGCATTCAAGCGGGCAAAAAAGAGAGAGAGAAAGACAGATCCCTGGCTACGGCTAGGCTATGGCTCGTGCGACGGAGAGAGTATAGGACACAATAAATTACAGAAACAATCTTTAGACAATGTAGTGGCCTGAGTCGTAGCGATTACTTTTGGCAACGTTGCATTATGTCCATAAAAACTCACAAGTAGGTCTAACTATAGTGTGTACCTCGAGCATCGATGTATTGCATGGACAAAATTCGACATCACCAAATTTCAGGCGGTGCCTATGTTAGTTGTTTGTAAGGACTTCTGTTCAGACTTGAGAAATTATCTGAACTGATACATGGATCTAAAAAGTCGGGATCTGTTTTAAGTAACAGGGGCTATTTAAAAACAATACAAAGAAAACAAAAAGTCGATAGCGAATAGACAGATGTAAAAACGGATTTTCGATAGACAGCATGCTTCCAACTTTGAGAAAAGCATCGCCATTCATTGACTGTAGTATATACAATTGACATATACTCTGAGGTCATGGCCGTAGCCATAGGATTTCTTTTTCGTGGGTGGCTGCAAGTGTACAACAACTGTAAAAATGTGGTTAAAAAAATTGGACACGTTTCCTACCGTTTTGGAATAATTATGGGACCCCCCTCCTTCATCCAAGCCCTACCCGCATATTAGTGCTTTGATTGTAAGTAATTCCTAATATTAAAAAGTGGGCAATCTTAAATGTGGCACCCTGTTTTAACCAAATCAGGGTCGGACTGGCCAGGGCCGCTAGGCCGCGATCGCGGCCTAAAGTTTCGCTTTTTGAGGCCCAAGGGGGCCCCGCAGGGGCCTTCGATGGGGCCCCCGAATGGATAAAATGGAAAAATTTAGGAATGAAAAAAAGAATAATGTATCAAAGAAGACAGTAAATAGATTAATTATTCTAAAGGAAAACCATTGTAAGCTAATTAAGATTGCTTAATATAAGGATTGAAAATGCATCGAGACTGGCCAAGTCCACTCTAGTCCAAGATGCAGACCGACATTTGGAAAATCTGGGGCCCCCGAACGTTTAAAAAAGGAGCCTTCGAATGGATTAAAACGGGGCCCCCGGTCGGGTCAAAATGGGGCCCCAAAACGGTTTAAAAAGGGGCCCCCAAACGGTTTAAAAACGGGGCCCCGAACGGTCAAAACGGGGCCCCTTAGTCCCCCAAAAAGTATCGAAAGAATAAACTGGGAAGAAAATAATAAATACTGGCAAGAAAAACGAAAAAATGACAATTCGTGTCATTGCAAGCGAGAGGCGAGTCCTAGGAGTCTACTATTAAGTATGTCTTATATTTTTTAAAAACAATTTTTCCTCTTTTCCTTCTTTTCAAAATCAAAACTTGCTAAAATGTTATCTCTATCTCATAAATAATTACTCGGTTCTCTCACAAATGAAACCCTAAAAAACTCATTAAAACTGGGTTTTTAGGACGTAAAATTTTCAAAATTTCCCGGGGGAGGGCCCCCGGACCCCCCGTCAACGCCTGGGGGGTATTCCATACCCCCCAGACCCCCCGGTAAGTGAGGCACGTGAAAACAGATGGCGTCACTTTACCCCCCCCCCAAGAATGAATATCTAACTCCACCACCGAAGATAATAAGTTACTTTATTCTGGACTAGAAGCCGCAGCCGAGCATATGCTCTAGCTGATATTTGCGTGGGTTTAAAAAGGACAAAGAGAAGCCCACTGCGATCTGGATCCTTTAATAAGTCTACGTAATAACTAAAAAATAAGAAACAGAGGGGTTTAATTATATCAGTTGAAAAATAGCGTAAAAACTGCTTCGTTTTAAGTTAATTTTTAAAAAACGGTCTGAGGGGGGCCCCAAAATGGAGGGAGGGGCCCCCAAATTTACCGAGCGGCCCAACATTTAGAGAGCCAGTCCGACCCTGAACCAAATGATCGGATGGTCGGGATATAAGCAAAAGGATTAAGGAAGGAAGAGGTATAAGGTAGATACAATATTAAGGAAGCGTGGTCGCAGTAGGACGACACTGTAGAAGTCGAGGATTTTGAAAAAGGAAAGCGACCGGGTCGAATCAGTTTTTAAAAAAGAGGAGAGTCAGAATTATTGAGGAGACGAAGAAAAGGTTAAATAAAACCTTCAGTTGCCAGTTCAGTCACGGTAAAAAAAAACCAAATCTGATCGGGGACGATGCGACTCAAAGCGCGTTTTTTTAGACACGGAGGCTTGGAGTTGGAGCCCGGCAGCCCGGCATGTTTTAAAACTTCCACTGGCTGTTGTGTGTGCTGAGCTCACGTGGTTTGTTTTTATTCTCTCCAACTCTCTCACTCTCTTTTAAAACTAACCCACCGCTCCCCCCTTTATCAATACTTCTCGCTCTCTCTCTCTCACGCAGCAATGCTCTCTTTGTCTACCATCCAGTTGCCTGATTCCATTCAAACGGATGAGATAGTCTCTCTCCCGCTCTCTGGGTTCTCTCTCTCTCTCTCTTCTCTCTCCTCTCCTCCAGCGTAAACGCGACCGCCACTCTTTCGTTCCCTCTCTCTCTCGTTTGTATCGGTTCACCTCTCCTCCCTCCCACTGCTGTTCTCGCTGCTTGAACTTGGTGTTGACCGTGGTGTTTTCAGTTGGGTCTGAGTCTCTGTCGAAGGAGGCGCGTATCGCCGGTTTTAGTATCTCTGTTCCAGACGGTTATTTTTCAAATCTTTGTGAATCTGTGTAGCCTTTTCGTGGCCTTAGTTTACTCAAAAGTGCCTAATTTTAATTTCTCACTCTCGATTTTACGGTTTTACAATTTTACGATTATTTGTGCTCTTATATTTGCTGTTTGTTTTGTTTCGCTACGAAGCTAAAGTGTGTGTGTTTACATTCGTTTCATGCCTGCAGTTTGGATTCGAGCTACGGTAGTGCCAAAATGTGTGGAGACCGCTCTCCTCTGCCAAACTGAGCGTTTGAATTTCTCATTTTTTTTGGCGAATTTCTCCTGGCCTCTATTCCACTTGGGATAGAGCGAGTGATGTTGTGCTCTTACTAATCTTCACGCACGTTAGTGTTATTTTAAATTCATGCCTTATCAGACAGGAAGCTTGAGTGTTTTCATTGTGCGTTTACCTGTTCAGTGTAATTTGTGAAGCCTTTTCCTATCATTTGCTTACGGATGAAAGTATTTACTGGTTGTACCATGTTGTGACCGCAATCAAGTGCCTTTTGATTGTTTAGATATTTTTTTTATTAATTTTTTTTTTTGTAATTTTACAACGTAACTTGGTTCATTTATGATTGGTTCCATCATCCATTAAAACAAGTGTGTGAAGTGATAAAAAAATCTTCGCTATCGCATTATTTTGGATTACCTTGGATTTTATTGTTTTGACAAAGGTAGGAGTTCAAATTACTTTTTTATTTACCCTTCGTTGCAACTATGTCAGCATTTTAGACACATTTGGCACTGACACGTGACGTCTTTGTTTACATTTGCAAAGACTTTGGGTGCGCTAGTGATCTCTCTTGAAAGAATTTACTTTCATTTACCTTGAATAAGTCGCAGATGTAAATAATTTTTTTCAAATCTCCTTGCAGGAGTATGGCAAAAAGAGTTAGAGCTCAGGATGTGAATGCATAAAATGTCCTGATATCTTCTGGAAAATAGAGATTGAAGTAAATCCCATTTTCACATTAGCGCTCTGTCTGTTTAGCAATCGTTTTTAAGAACAGATTAAAGCTGTCTTGATGCATTTAAGCTTAGGCTGTAACTTGAGGGAATATTCACCTCCGGTAAACAGGGCTATTCAGTTACTTCCCTCAAAGTTCAAACTTTTGAAAGTCGAACTTCTATGCTCTAGAGCGCTCTTTTAAGTTCCTACAAATCAATCTGCCATGGCCATGTTCAAAGAATTCGTCATAGAGGGCTGCTTGAATTGTCAGTTTCAGTAGGTGTGTGTATGTCTTCTCATTAGCTTTTCATGGCTATTTTTTTTGCTGCCAAAGCTCATTAATATACCACTATGAAGATGGAACTCTAGTATACTTTGAAAGTTGACGAAACTTCCAATATTTACTTACTATTTAATTAGTTTAGTATTGTGACATCCTGTCCGATGCGAGCCACTTTTATTCTGAATATTCTAACCGGAATTCGGGGGAAGCGAAAAGTGTCTCTCTTTGCTGACTGATATTCTCGAGATTTGAAGAAGCTTATCTGTAGGGGTTGAGGGTTTTAAGTCAAACCCCAACCTTGGAACCCAATTGATGAGTTGAATTTATAGTTTCGTTGGTTTTAGTCTTGCAACAACCCCTCCTCTCACATAATCTTTTCTCTGTAACTCTCCGAACTTGCGTATTGCACTTAATCTCTTACGTTATCATTGAAAGAGTATTATCAGTAAGGAATGAATCTTTATCATATCCCCGTTTTACCTCCCCCTCCCATTTTAGGCCCCTTTTTCCCTCTTAGTTTACGAAAGGATGTGACCTCCTCGTCTTTTGAAACAAAGCGGCCTCTAACAGCATGACGATTTCACGCACAGTCATACTGGACTTTTCAGTTGACCGTGAAATATGATCAACCTCCCTTTCCCTTACTGACCGACGCACATGGTTATCTTTTTTTACCGCTCTATCTTCTGATGGATGGCGTTTTGATCGTAAATTCAACCCCCTCGGCTTCACGATTTCTTGCTTTCGACAATCAGAATCGATTTATTTCGATGAAATCGGGTGATTTGAGGGCTGATTCCAACCGGCCGTCAAATATATCTCACTCGTCGCTGACTCTTTGGCGGATACGGGGGGGCGATCGCCTCCCGTTCGGCCTGAAAAGATGGAAAAGAGGGGGAGGAAGGGGGAAAAAAGGAAAAGGGGGTTCAAGGGGCAAAAATCCAATGTTCGTCCTCCCCGTTCGCGAGGGCTGGATCCGCCAATGCCTTGACTCGTTACGCGCTGAAATAAAATCTGTGGAAATATATTGGTCAACGCCTCTTTTTCCAACTCAGAATGACACCGCGCTAATGGTCTTTTAGGTTATAGCTCTGTTAAGATGTCTTGTTTTCATCTTTTCATTGTTTGTCATTGGAGATGCTTTTGGTTTTAGAAAGCTTTAGTTTTAGTTACCTGATATTTTCAAGTGGCGTGGAATCTTTCCTCCTTTGGCATAGAATTGGGAAGCTCGTTCAGAGAACCTGCCGAACAACATTTTTCATCGAATTTGAGTCATGCTCAGGCGGAGTTTTATGTCCTACAAAGCCGAGAATCTGGCTGCACACAATAACACAGATATGTTATTCTATATGTCTCCTTCTCTCTCTTTCTCATGGAACTACTTACTCCAATTTCTATGCAGTGACTATAGAGTCTTCATACCTTGTACCATGAGTCATGACTCATTCCGTTGATCTTGTCTCGCTTTGGAATCATCTGTCTCATAATATGTTTAACCGTCTGCATCGTTTGTAACGCGTACAAAACACGAGCAACAAAGACTAGAAACGGTAGAACTCTTTTCAGAAGTACGTAGCCGCACTTACACCATAATCTTTGACGAATTTTCAATTTTCATTCCTTCAAATCAAAATGAAACTAACCTCCGACTTAATTCTTTTGATTTTAAAGCATTCCTCAATGAAAATCCAAAGCTCATATTCATTTTCATTCTGTAACAAGATGAGTTAATGTTGAAAAATTCCAAAGATTATCGGTCTTGGTCCGCCCATGCTTCTGAAACGACCTCTGTAAACTTTGCATCCGCCATTTATTTAGATTATCCATGCTCCGCGGCGATATTGAACCACAATGAATGGTAATCTTTTTTTAATACATAACATTCAAGATGATGCATCGTTGTTTCGAATCACAATTCCACATATCTCACTTATTCGTTTAAATTATGCACACAGTTTGTCACTCTCGTTTCATTCATTTTCTATCCGATTCATTCATTAAGTATTTTGATTACGTTCGGCGCGTTGAAGTGCGCAATGACTGGAAATATAAGCGGAAATGCGGAGCTTTGTGCCGTGTAAGTACATTTTGCCCTTAAAATGCATGTGTGTAGTGCTCCCTTTTTGGGAGCTTGCTTTTAAACGGGAAACCATGTAAATTATTTTGCAATTCTTATTCTCCCCCCAGTCTTACTGCGGTTGTTTTTTTTTCTTCACGCGCGATGATCATAGGACCTTCGCTCTCCTTCAGTCTTGCTGTCTTGTCCGTCTAATCTGATTACCTTTTCGGCGAGTCTCCCAATGAGCAAGACTGTTAGACAAGACGTCTCCGTTGCTTAGTATGTTAATTTATTTTTGTTTTATGTCAATGATACCGTCTAAATTAATTATACTTACTTCCCGGCTATATTTCTTCGTTCAAGGCCAAGAGCCTTCGGCGGCGTGTTTTTACTTCCCTCACTGCGGTACAGTTTTTCTCCGGTCAAAAACGTTGTGCTTGTGCGCTGACATGGCCTCTAGATTTGCATTTGTCAGTCATTTGGAAGAGTTTTATTTCATGATCGATCATCATTCAGATTCTTGTACGATCAGAGTGAACAGACTTTCATCGGTGACCTCTCGACCACGCAATCACAGAAAAAAATCCCACGAAAACCTCGTTGGTACACAAAGAAAACTGGTAAACACACTTTGGTAGAAAAATGACACATAGCAAAAGTCTTCGGTAGCGTTCAGTTACCAAAGGTTTTATACGCCTAACTAAATAGGTTTTGCACGGTGAACCAAATAGTTGGCGGGCTCAGCTAAATTATTTTGCTGCGGGTCATTTTTCTACCAAAGGTTTTGTCAGCGCTACCAAAGTTCTCTTTATTTTTCTCAGGGGCGTTATTTCGAGTTTGGCAATGACGCCACTGATTCCCGACAGGAGAGGCTAGGGTGGTAATTTTTGAGGAATCGTCAATAAATAGTCACTTTTACATCTATTTTCATAGTGAGTCTTTTCTCATCTAGAACTTTCAATTTCCCCGACCCTACCTACTGTGCAATCGATTTTGTTTTTCGTTGAAAATTCAAGAAAGCAATCCCCTTAATTTGGCAGCGCTGCGGCTTAGACTAGTTTGTGTAACTCGCACGTCATTAAAATAAAATTAAATCGCAAAATGAGGTAGCTCTGCTGGACACATGGTGTGTCCTCTGACCACCTAATGAATATTAAACCGTAATTAATTTAATTGGTGATCCTCGTAAATCTAGTTTATGTTCTAAGCGCCAGAGGCGGGGCTCTGATGGTGTGTCTAACTTTAGAAAGGAACTGGAATTCTACGCAATCGCTTGCCTTCCATTTTCCGCAATTTCGTTTATCTATTTCCTTAGTTTCGACTAAGATCAAGCAGAAGTAAGAATCAGTCATCATAAACTTTTCATAGTCCGTTTTATGCCGTGTTCTATGTTCCTGTTCTGGTCAGCACGATAGATTTCGCGGCGGTCGGTGCGCCAGAAGCTATCGGTACAAAATTATTTTGTATTGGTGATTCAGGAGTCACTTTGCGTAAAAAAAATGTATAGGTTCTCTTGCTCGCGGTTCTTATTAATGATTGTATCGTTCGGTCAACAATCGAGCAGCTGTGCAAACCATCAATTTTACGACTGCAAGCTATGTCTGGAAACTCGCGTGTTTATTGAACCACTGTAATGACCTAATATCACTTTGAAGCTCATCCTATCGTAGGTCACCGATTGCTCGATGAGCGACGTATCTGTGGCTTAAATTTTCACGCGATCCCAGAAATTTGTTTCAACCCCAACTTAATTTTTTCCTTAGAAGTTCTGCGTTGCTTCTCACTCGACACTTTACCGTTTTTCAATATTTTCTTACGAATGTATACTATGACAGGTGCAAAAGATAGTCTTCTCATCGGAAATATACTCGATAATTTTTCCGTCATTTTCCTAAGAGGTCTCTCACTGAAAAAAAAGATTACCAGAGGCATAACGACTTGTGAAACTATGTCAGGGATAGTACAATTACCAAAATTCTAGTATATGTACCATTGGTCTTGATTTTTTTTTTTTTTTTTTTTTTTTTTTTTGTTGGAAATTCTAGTTCTATGACCACATTCTGGTATTAACACCAGAATTTTCTGGTCAAACTACTAGACTTTCTGTCATTCCCATATCGTTGTGTTTCTAGTAATATGGCTAAAATCTGGTATATTGAATTTCGCTTTTTTCAGTGTATAAGGCATACTTTCAAATGGCGCTTCTGATAATTCTTGAAATACATAAGAACCGCAAAATATTTTACTGGCCAAGAAATGTAACGATATTAATTTCTTAAACCTATTGGTCCTGGTTTTCCGAAAAACTATGTTTTCCGTTTTCAATGCTTGGAGGGCTGTCCGCTCTATCCTTGGTGCGTGATAAAACAGTGGATTTCTTGGTGACTTGTGGAACACCTATGTAAAATGAAAGAGTCGGTATTTTTGAGATATCTCTTTTGATGCTTCTGTACAATTAAAATATCCCTCTCCCTGTTTTAAACTATATCTCATAAAAGAAAGGTATAATCTTTCACTCATACCTGTGATTTAGCTGCAAGTACTCTGGAAGTCTCGCATTCTGCTCAGCCTCGTAATTTTTTACCCTTCGTACTCCTGCAAACTTAAAGTTTAATATGGTTCGTTTTTGCTAAATCCCTCCCCAGGCATGCGTCTCCCGACATGTTCTCGAGTGTGATAAACCTCCTCGCGCAAGCGCGAATAAGAGTTTATCACAACTCTTTCTACTCTCAGGTTGTTGTAACTTGTAAGTTATTCCCGCTCTTTAATGGATTTTTCTCCCCTGTTTTTCCCCTCCTTTCCTCTTCCTCGCATCCATATTTTAATCACAAAGAAAAATCCATCGTGTTGTAATGACGGGAGTCATACATGTATCAGCCGGAAGCCAGGTTCACTTTACCCGGAGGCGACATTTCATACTTGGATCCAACGATGCTCCTTTGATATTGGAAACATTTTTCCTGGTGTTACAAGACACAGCGAGTTTGAAGAAGGGGAAATGGGGGGGGGGGGGGAGAGAGTTCAACGAACAGACGTGATTGATCGCTCTAGATTGATGGATCAAGATTCAAGACCCTTGGCTCCTCACGGCGGCGGAGAATAGGTGGGTAATATTAGATTAAGCAATTCACAGTGTGTGCCATAGGCCCGGTGTTGTGTTTTCACAGTGACTCGAAAACGGGACGGAAGAACCTTCGGATCCTCATCAAATGTCAACCCTCGAACGATAAATTCGACGCGAAAGCAGTGGCGTCTCTCAAACGGTCGTCCATTTTTGCGTGATTTTAAAGAAATATCATCAATCAATTTTAGATCGTGAATTCAACAAAGATTACCGACCGACTTGGGTGTAAATCCCCTGATTGCGCTTGAGCGAGACTTGTTATCAAGCGTAATTACTTTATTTGCGTCAAAATGAATGGTCATAAGGTTATGACGTCACTGTATTTCTGATGATTGATCATAAGCTTACGACGTCATTGAATCTCTGAATCAGCTTTTAAATTGGTCAATTTAAATTACTTACTCTGAACGGTGCGTTTGATTGGATTTCAATTCCCGCTGTAGCGTGGTTACATGGCTAAGCCATTTAACTCCGTTCCCTTCTTCTATTTCAAATTTCCCTCCTTTGACTGGAGACCAATCAGGAGGGAGGAGTTCGGTGGCGTCCTCACCCGTGCATGATGGGTAATGAGTGAGAGGGCATTCGAGTTGCTCCGCTCCAAGCGTGAGACGCGTGTTTTTCTTTTCCAATTAAATGACTTGAAAGTAAGTAAAGTTTAAAGTCCGGGCTGGGTCCATTTTGGGCCCAGTCTCGGCAAAGTTAGTTAATATTTAGTTGCGGGTCGGGGTCGGAGGTTTCAAGCCCTCGTTATTTTCGTATTTCGTTGTTGTGTTTTTTTTATTAAAAGTTCGTTAGAACTCATTTGTCCCTGGGATCCCCCTTTTAGTGCTCTCCCCAGGTTACAAATTGGCGCCCTCCGCGGTACCGTCTTTAAAGCGGTAACCCACGAAAGGAAATTCGTGATTTACGTATCTTTAGTGTTAATTATTCTCTTGTCAATAATCTTAACTTCGAAATCTTTGTGAAGTTCGTTTTAGGCCACAAGCCGACCGGCGTGGTTACAGTGTGTGTAGTCCGTGATTTCTCCATTGTGAATCATCTTAAATCCCTTTTATTAAGTCCAATTATCTTCCGTTCGAGTTATTGGGCCGATTTGGTGCTGTAATCGTGAATTTTATCAAGAATTGAAATTCTGAAAATCGTGATACACGTGCTGTGGATTCAGTGATATCCCTCCGCATTTCGGTTCGCTTCCCTCTGTTCCGCGAACGCAGTGCACGGCCATCGTTGTTCCTCCGCCGTTCCAACCGTTCCGAAACCGGGTGAATCTCGGAATTTCGCGAGTGACGTCATTCAATCGATTGATCGATATAATCGATACATCGCAGTTTGTTTTTGTTTACTTTTTATTTACAAGTTTCTAACCACGGCTTATCAACTACTTACGTGTTTTTCTCGCTTCAAATATCAGCGGACAATTTATTTTGTTTATTTTACCACTTTTGTCGGTTGAAATGAGTATATTATTCTTGATCCCGACAATGTTCTTTTCTTTTCTTGATGAAGTGATCGGATTATCGCTGGATTTTCCTGAAGTCTCGCAGCGGAAAAGTTATTTGGTCTTTTGAATGTTGTTAATTTCTGTTGTTGAGTGAATTCCTGTAGGAAGACATCAGGGTGCGGTTTGAAACCTTAGGAGTTTTCCCGCACTCCATCGTGGGTGGACAAGCGGTAAATTTCTCCTTTGGATGTTTTGGCTTTCTGGTTTACTGGATCGTTCCTATTTGAAATTCTGTTCCTGATTAATTCTATCTGGTGGTCACTTATCAACTTGTGGATTGCGGATGTTACATACATTTTCTCACGAAGGTCTCTCAAGTCCGTAGTGGATTGCGGTCTTAATATTCACTCATGGTTTCACTCCTATGGATGGTAGATACTAATTCTTCGAATCGTCGATTTCTTCTGTTTCAGCGTTCCGGGATCATCTCGCCGTCAGGATTACTGTAAGACTGTTCCTTGTTACTGTTTTCTTTTCTTTTTTAATTTTGATTTTTGTCAGTATGAGTGCTCCACACGAAAATACCAGAAATCGTGCGAGCCGTGCTCCGTCAAATCCTGCCAGAGGTCGTGGCAGAGGTTTCATTCCCCATTGTCCGAATAATGTCTTGTGTCCTTTTCCTCCTGGACTCCCTAGAGGGATTGTACCAGTTTCTCCTGCTGCTAGTAGGTTCGTAGGGCCTAATATTGTCCAGGGTCCTCAGAGTCCTGCTCAAAATTTTGTCCTCGTCGGTCCTCCTAGCAACCAAGGAAATTTAAATGCAAATGCCCATAATTTTGTGCCTTCAAATGTTATTCCTCCTAGTTTTCACCCGGAGTCCCCACAGGTCTGCGGTTTTCAGGCTCAGGCATCCCAACCCGTTGATACGTCAGAGTTCTGGTCTCTCGATGATGGTATGACTGAGACTGACAATCGCAGTCTTATGGGAAACCTCCTAAAAGAAATGCAAGAGCTTAAAGTCAGTGTTGAACAACAGTTAGTTAAACAAAAAGAGGAGATTCTTTCCATTGTTGTTGAGGCTAATTGCCAGTCACCGGAGGCAAGACCCCCATCAAGGCAAGCTAACCCGCCTAGACAATCTATTGCGGACTCAAGGTCTACAAATGCTACCCAATTTAGGGATCTACCTGTTTTTGATGGCACTCTAAATGATATTCACCCAAAAGATTTTCTCCGAGAATTAGATTTATATTTCTCTTCACACAATGCAACTGATAGGGTGATGATAAATGATGCTGGGAAACTGTTGCGGGGAAGTGCGGCAACCTGGTTTAGAGTTTACCGTAACACCTTTTTCAACTATGACACTTTTGTTGCACGTTTCCTTGATCAGTTTTGGGGCATCAGAATTCAAAACTCAATTCGGTTGTCATTGCCATCTTTGAATGAAAGGCCTCCAGATCATGGGAACTTAGAATTTTATTTTCTTCGTAAAGTCTGCTTTATGCAATATTTAGATGACCCCATTCCTCCCCCTCTCATTATTGATAGTCTTGTAAACCATTTTCCTTATGATGTCAAATCGGCCATTATTCAAAGCAAGGCTGAAACCATTGAAGATGTTCAAGGTATTCTAAGAGGTTTTGACCACATTGGGCCTCGTCCAGCTCTTGTTCCCAATGTTCGCAATTTTCAGCAAACACAAAATGTTAAGCCTAGTGATCAACCCAAACCTTTTAAATCAAACTACAAGGCCAATTGTTTGGCTCAAGAGGGTGATGGCATTGTGAGTCAGACCTCACCGAATAGCGATGATCCTTCTTTAAACTAAATTTGTGTCTCTCATCTCGTGAGCCTGAAGGGGCACAAATTAACACTTACAACCACTGCAGCTCACAATCGTCTAGTTTTAAGTTTCACTATTTGCTTTACAGAGTTGATATTATGCACCCTTCTTCAAAAAATAGACCGCTGTATTCTTTGTTGGTCATGATTCCAAAATGTTTTTCTTTTTCCCATCTACAGTGTAAAATTGACAATGTGACATTTGAATTTTATAAACTTTTTGAAATTACGGCACTTTCAAACAAATTAACGTTCAATATCCTACTTAATTTGAACCTCCAAGATTTTAATTATTTTCTGCTCGTTTTAGATTTGGGATGTATGTCTCATGACATCTCTACAGATATTGTTTCACACCCTGAAATTTCCGCAACTCTTGAAAATGTGGGATTACTTAGCCAGTATATTCCTACTATATTTGTTGGAAATCATCAATGTCAGAATTTGGAAATGTCTGGTAATTCCAAAACATTTTTTGAATCCATACAATCTTATCTGTGTACAAACTTTAAAAAAGTAATGTTTTTATCTGCTCCTGTTAATGAATCAGATGTTCTCCTTGGTTCTGATATTGATAGTTTCCAATTATTTAAAGCCATTCTGACGTCTTGCTACAGAGAGTATATTGATTTATCCCAGCCAGCAAATCCTAGTAATACTGTGTACACTGTAAGTGACAATTTCTTGTTAGCCGAGAACGACGAGGGAAAGTTCTGCGGTGACGCTCGTTATAAATCTCCTTACGTTTTTGGTAAGATCCAGGATTTTCAATTTGAATTGATGGTTGACTCTGGAAGTGAGGTTACCTTTTTCAATGAAGAATTTTACAATATTTTAGTGGAACAGTGTGGAACCTTTCCAAAATTACCTCTCACAGGTGTAACCCTGCGTGGTGTCACTGGCGCCAAGTCCAAAAAAGTGTCTTTCCAAATTTTTGTGGATCTTAATTTAGGAGACCACGTGTTCCAAAAATCATTCTTGGTCGTGCCTGGTATGAATGCCAAGGCTATTTTAGGAACCGACTTTCTCGAATTTTTTTCAGCCCGTATTGATTATGGTGCCAAATTATTGTCTTTTAATAATGACACTGTCAAAGTTCCATTTGTTTATCGTCCTTCTCTTTCAGTAGCAGGCTGCAATGCAGTGTCCTGTGATCACGATGACCCGGGGCCTTCCATCCATGTCTTTAGCGATAGCCATGGGAGGGGACTCCTGCCCGTGTTAGAAAAAAGTTTTCATGGTTTAGATGTAAAAATTAATGTTAATTTTCAACCGGGTGCTCGTTTCAACCAAATCATCGGTGAAATACAAAAATGCAAGCAGGAAATCAAATCCAACGATTTTGTATTTATTATTGCAGGCACTAATAACATTGACCCAAGCAAATCTAAAAATAAGTTGAAATCAGAATTTGATTTCAAATGTCTCCAAAATTTAAATTGCAACTTAGTCCTTTTTGATATTTTTCCCCGTCATGACATTACTGGAGTAGAAGAAATGATCAAAACTGCCAATCTTCACATGCGTAAAAACCTGAGAAATTCTTGCCTTTTTCTGGAATCAAAATCTTTCCTACCTCGCAAGTTGTTTAACTCCCGTGGTCTACATTTGAATGAGAAGGGAAAGAAGGTCCTGGGCACTGTATTTACAGGAATACAATCTGACTGTTCAGTATATAAAAGGTTGCGATAATATTGTGGCTGATACCTTATCTAGATACCCACCAGAAGTGGAATCTCTTCCACCTAACAACTTGGAATTTAATGTCAATTTGTGCAAAATTTCCTCACAGTTGTCTGTACAACTCAAAAGCCTACCTGCTGAACAGAGAAGGGATCTTAGGTTAAGTCAAATTATTTCTAATCTAGAATCTAATGTGAGCTTCAATGGTTGTGAGTGTTACTTCATACATAATAATATTTTATTCTTTAAGTCACCAAAAGACGGATCCGTAAAATTGTGTATTCCACAATCTTTGGAAATTTCTGTAATTAAATCAGCCCACACCACCATTGGTCATTTTGGTGGTACAAAGACTTACCATTACTTAAAAGAAATAGCTATTTTTCCAAAACTTGAAAATAAAGTTCGTAATGTAATCAAATCATGTCTCGATTGTCAAAAGTGTAAAATTTCTAACAAAACATATTTTCCCCCTCTTGTACCTGTTATGTCTAACAAACTTTTGTCCTTAGTTTCAGTAGATCTTTTTGGCCCTTTGCCCAAAAGTAAGGGTAACTTTCAATTTGTTCTTTTAGCCTTAGATGTTTATTCTAAATTTATCAAAGCCTATCCTCTTAGAAACTCCACAGCTGTTCTTGTCACTCGAAAAATTACCCAGAATTATCTTGTCGATGTCGGAACCCCAGAGACAATCATTTCTGATCATGGCCCTTGTTTTCGGTCCGACTATTGGGGCAGTGCTCTGAAGGATTGCGGTATTCAACCCAGAAAGACTTCGGTTTACCACCCTGCCTCAAACCCAGTAGAGAGATATATGAGAACGTTGGGAGAATTCCTCCGCGTTCATTGCCATGAAAACCATAAGTCCTGGGTTGACTACCTCATTCCTTTTGAGGACTGTGTCAATAGTACGTACAATGAAAGCACTGGTTTCACGCCAATCGAAATTGTCAAAAAGGTCAAACCATTTAATTTTCTTTCAACATTAGTTAAGTTTCCCCCTGATTCTGTCATACAAGATCACAATTTAAAACTTTTAGCTCTTGAAGAACACCAAACGAAGAAAGCAAAGGTCAGAAAGCAACGTTTCGATGAAAATCATTCCTTGTACAACTTTAAGGTCGGTGATCTAGTCCTGTTACGTACCCACCACCTCTCTAATGCCCTACGGGCTGAGACCAAAAAATTTTTTTGCTCTGTTTAATGGTCCCTATAAAATTGTCAAAGAAGTCGGAAAAAATGCTTTCCAACTTCAAGAAACGGACTCCATAAGGTCAGTCGGAGTACATAATGCTGTTTTCTTAAAACCCTTCAATTCCCCAATTCTCTAAAGTATTGTCTGAAAGCTTCGCTGTGTCTGTTTGTGTCTTATCATCTCAGGATCTCTATAACTACATTTTGTCCTTAACCCTACCTTAGCTAGTAAGTTCCGTCCAACAAGTGACTCTACCCATTTTTTTTTTAGCTTGTAAGTTTTCGTCTGCCATTGACCTATCGAAGAGTATTGTCTTTCTAGACCTGTCCCAAAAAAAAAAAAAAAAAAATTTTTTTTTTTTCCTTTTTTTTTCGGAGATGGGGGGTAAAGAAACCCCATCCATCCCGAAAATACTTTTTTTTAGACTTTTTTTTTTTTTTAGGCCGCTAACCTTTGTTTTTATTATATTTTTTTTAGCTTTATTCATACCATTATTTTTTTTTCTGTGTACTGTCAATGCTGTCCTCAGCATTTTCTTTAGCATTAAGTTCTCCCTGAAATGATCACAACTTCCCTTCCCTTATCTAATTTTTTTTTTATCCCTAGACTTCGATTCAGTGGTTGATGGATTGCACCTCGCCTTGCATCCGGATTGAAACCGGAGAAATCTGGTTTCAACTCTGTGTGTGAGCGTGGTGGGATCGGTTTGCCACTGCATCGAAATCTAAACCCCCCCCCCCTTGTTTTTTTTTATTTTATGATTTTTTTTCTCTTCTCTCTCAATTTTTTTTCTTTTTGCTTCTCTCATTTGCTTATTTTGTTATTAATAAGTATTTCTTACCTGTTAATTGAACGCTAAACTCTCAAGCATCACGAATTTCCTTAGTAAATTATAGTAAATTTTTTTTTTCTCCCCTTACCGTCCAAATCTATACTCAAGATCTTTTTAAATCTTCTATTTGTTGTTCTGTTGTGTCATGAATCCAATCTAACAGCCTATGACTGGTAAGAGACAGTTGTAGTCAGATCAACCCCTTTCGGATGGATTGCTGGATGGCCATCTCCCGATTGCGGTATCCCTTTTTTTTTGTAATTTTTTTTATTTTAGGTTCTTGGACGGATGAAGGTATCCAAGCCTAAGTTTTACTCCCTCCCCACCTCCCTAAACAAAATCAGCTTGTTTTATGGCTGATAAGGAAAATCAGATATTTCAGTAACCCAAATATTGCACCACCGCTGAGGGGATTTATCTTGAATTTCCAAAACCTCCTAATTGTCTGTGAAGCTGGATGGCCGAAAGCTATTAGGTGGTATTCCTAGAACTGACCATTCTATGGAAGAACCCACAGTAACTTTGTCGACAAGTCTGTGGAATTTTTTTTTTTCTCTCTTAGTTTGTAAGGCAAATAGTTGTAAGTTTAGTAAGTCATCGATAGGCTTATCATGGTGATTACTATGGTCAATTTTTTATGCCCAAATTTTTTGTAGTGCCATTTCTGATGAACTATCTCCCTTGATCACGGAGGTAGTATCTGACGATATAAATCTGTTTTCTCCAGGGTATACTTGATTTAGGCTTCCCTAGTCCCCAGGATTCGCTTTTTTTTTTCAACCCTGTGACAAAAAGTCTGAGTATAGTCTTCAAATTGTTAAATTTTTTTTTAATTCCGCTTGAGACCCTAAACGACCCCACCGTATTCTTAAGTTTTTCTCAATTTTCTTGATCTCTCAATTTATTTTATAAGTTACATAGAAGTGCTATGTAATTGTAATGTAATATGTGATGATGTGCCTCACAATTTTTTCTCTTTTGTCTTTTTTTTTTTCTCCCAAGGCAACAATACTGCCTCGGGAACCTTTGTTAAAATTTGTTCATTTAGTTTTAGTGTTTTCTTTTTTTAAATAAATGGCGGAAAAAAATAGTTTAAAAACCCTCCGATTCCGACCAGCGACTCAACTTTTCAAAATTTCTCAAATGTATTTTATGTCTTTTTGTACTCTCATTTAGGACTCTTCATGTGCTATTCCATGTGAGATGCGCGGGGCTCCTTGCTCCTGTTTTGTCTCCAGTCACCTTCTTCCATATCTTTCTTTTTATCTCTTTCTCGCCTTCTATTCTCTTTCTCTTTCCTTTGCGTCTCCATTTTCGGAGATCCAAATTTCCAGTTGAGCCTTGCGACTCACCTGGAACTTTGGGGGGTAATATGTAGCGTGGTTACATGGCTAAGCCATTTAACTCCGTTCCCTTCTTCTATTTCAAATTTCCCTCCTTTGACTGGAGACCAATCAGGAGGGAGGAGTTCGGTGGCGTCCTCACCCGTGCATGATGGGTAATGAGTGAGAGGGCATTCGAGTTGCTCCGCTCCAAGCGTGAGACGCGTGTTTTTCTTTTCCAATTAAATGACTTGAAAGTAAGTAAAGTTTAAAGTCCGGGCTGGGTCCATTTTGGGCCCAGTCTCGGCAAAGTTAGTTAATATTTAGTTGCGGGTCGGGGTCGGAGGTTTCAAGCCCTCGTTATTTTCGTATTTCGTTGTTGTGTTTTTTTTATTAAAAGTTCGTTAGAACTCATTTGTCCCTGGGATCCCCCTTTTAGTGCTCTCCCCAGGTTACACCGCCTTTAAAGTATAGATAACGACTGGAACACTGTCGACTGGGTGTTTTGTTTTTGAAGCGGCAAGAGCTGTGCTGCCGTTTTGCGTTTATTTAACAGCATTCTACAATCCATCGGCAATACTATCGGTTGATGCAAGGAATAGGTACTATGAATTTCAAAAGAAATTATCCTGGTTGAAATTCTCAATGTTAAATTCCGTTGTTTTCAGTAGAACTTACGATTTTTCAAGACGTACTCTGACATGGGCATTCTGCTTAGTCCTTGAACACTTTGAGGTCTTAAAATTGCTCAAAGCTTACCGATATTTGAAGGAGTAAAAATGTCGGCCAATGTTATTTCTTTTGAAAGTCATAGTGCCTTGGTTGATTAGCAGCAGAAGCAATTATAGCCGATTGAAAATTCGTTCCTTCCGGGCAACCTTTGAAGGATAGAGCTTTGGTTCTTGGATTTGTGCATCGCACCGTATTTAGCGTATAACTCTATTTGCACTGAGCAGCGCGCTTATTAGCAAACTGTTGTACCTCTTGAAAGGAGAGCTTTGTTGCGCGGAGAGCCGGAGGCGGCCCGCGGCTGCTGCGCGTACCCCACACATGATATAATACGGCCGCTGCATGTGGCATCGTCATGTCATGACACTCTGCACAGTGTATGCGCATTGCGCGTGCTTGTGCCAGAATTTCGCCTCTTCCCGGCCACAAAGTCGCCTTTTGTTCCATCCTTAAATAATGATTTAGGAGAGGGGAGGAGGGTGTCGAGTTTTAAGATCAGAGCCGCTAAAAAGCGTTTGTACGCGTCCGCGCAGCGTTAGAAAGTCCCAGGGTCTCTCCCATCATTTAAAGTGTCCCAGCTGTCGGTTTTCTTTCTTTTTTTGTACATATCACAAGTCATTTTGCAACTTGCAGGAAAAATAAAATATGATAACAGCTCTGAAATCTGAATCGGGTTTTTTTTTGTTTTTTGTTTTATCTTTTTTAAAGTTGCTCATGATAATTCATTAATTAGCCATTGGTACGGCAGCAATGTAACTCCGAATGACTGATTTTGAGAATATCACGCACTGTCATTTTATTTAAAAATACGGTGTAAAGTACGGTACTTTGGCCGTATACATAATGTACGGCTCTATACGCACAACAGCTCAAATGCTCGAACTCTCGTCATAGAATAAATTACAAAGCTCTAAATTTTAAAGTACCCCAAGTCCAAGAGGATTGGACAATACTTTGATGAGCCTTCTGATTCTTTTAATCAGTTTTTGATGGCGTAATTTAATTTTGATCTTCATTCAGCCTGATAGTATAGATTTTCGAAGGCCACATTTTGAAAGTCACACGGCTTTCTTTTAAAATACGCTCTCCATGGATGGCGTTTGAAAAAAGTTTCTTTATTCACCTTCCTCAGGAATGCGATGTTCGAATATCCGCCGAAGGGGTCATTTGACATGGTGTATGGACTAACTGAAAATTATAGAGACAAATCCTCCTACCACCCTCAATTAACCCGAAAACAATCGCACATACGCACCAGTTCAATAATGTGCTATTCATATTTATTTGCCCCCTCCCCCTTGAATATGTAATAAAATATTTTAATAGCTTTGCTGCACGTTAGACATGACAACTATAAGCTTCGCATTCAAATTATGTACTTATTTGTGGCCCCCGTATTCGCTGAATTTGACGTCATTGATTACTAAATCGCAGAATTTTAATTGAACCGATTCCTTTGGTAGCATTTGAATACTTGCTGCGAGAATATGTGTACTTACGTACACGTTTTGAGTATAGGTGTATAATTTTATATGAGTATGTATTCTTACAGCTTTATTATATTGATACATACTCTCAGGGTTTATATACTTTTCTCTTAATTTTAGCCGTTTGGCTTGTACCGCGTAGTCATTCAGATGAACTATAGCAACGCAGTTACGAAGTCTGGGAACACATATAAACACCAGTTTTACTGAGTATTATTGCTTTTGAATATCAGCTAATATCCCATTAATATTTTTTATACTCTTCCCGTCTGATGCTAACCCTTATTCCTTTTACCCATTTACCAGAGCCTTGCTTGAGGATTGTCAACGACGTAAAACCCGACTTTTATGCGAGCCCCTATAGTTGCTGCAACACTTGAAGTTAAAGGAGGAGAAAAGATTTAACGTCTCAAGAAGAATATTAATTTTTGCGAGTAATTTAACTAAGTATTTTTATTGCCACTTTTCCCCCCTTCCCCTCTTTCTCCCCCCGCCCCTCTTTCTCTGTTTATTTCTCTCTTCTCTGTCGACTGCAGAGATGGACAAACAAAAATACCAAATAAATAAATGAGTAAATAAGACAAGGATTGCAAATGGTCAGCGCAAAGTGGCCAATACTCTTTGACTATATGCGATGACCGGGCCTAGCGACTATTCTCCTTTCACAGACGTTCTTTATGTCAGCTGGGAGATTTATAGGCTACACAAGAAACTCGAATGATCTACCACTTGTAAATCTTTCCGCAAACTCGTTGTTGTCGTCAAAGGGAAGAAAAAAAGAAGAAAAACGTAATCGCTACAAAATAGTTGTATTCGCTTATAGATTTATACTTAAAAACGAATAGGCACAGGGTGCTGAAGAAGTATGTAGCTCCGACTCACTAAAGCCAAGAGAAAACTTTCACCAGTAAAGCTCATTCCATTAACGTTTTGAGCCCGGTCAACCTCCAGTCTCATTTCCAAGTGAATATATTTCCTCACAATGCAATGAAATCCAAGAAAACAAGAATTGGAAGTTTTTGTTTTGAAATCACTATCGTAAACGGTTCAGTTTCTTCTAGTATCTTCTCCAAGCTTCATTTTACGTCGCGATATAGGACAGGCGAAAAAATTAAGAAAAAGAGTCGAAGTTCCAAAGAACTGGGCTCCATTTCTGAAGGAATGAGAACTTGCTGGTTTGAAATGAACTTAAAACGTTGCCGAAAACCTTACAGAAATAAAAACGATTGCCATTTATATCGAAGTCTCTTGAGCATTGAGTTAATTCTTACTTTAAAAACAGTCTGTCTATCGACTATTATGCTTGTGTTTGTGTTTTTGCTTGTGTGTGTGTGTATGTTCGTAATAGTACAGATGTGTGACTATAGAGCTCTAGTTGCTAACTTCTCAGAAGAGCTTGCAGTGTGTGCTGAATTAGAAATGAGCTAAGGATACTTCTTAACCTATAACCAGCTTCATAACGTGCAATTATATTTATTTATCCTCGTTTTATAACTGCTGATATCCATTTATGTGCGTAAAATGTTGGTCTTTGCGACATATACGTGCGTGCATGTGTATATGCCGTATTACCTCTGTGTTTGTGCATGTATTATTTGTCGTGAACTATAATATTAAGTCGTGTTTTAAATTGGCTGCATATTTTCTGAGATTATAGCATTAGATTCGAGCAATCGTTTGTACGAAAACCCATTTCAACTAATCCTCCTTTCTATCGCGCCTTCTATCCCTTTTTTTCTCGCTCATTATTCCTCTCTCTCTCCTCTCTCTCTCTCTTTCTCTCTCTCACACACTTTATCTCTCTCACTCGCTCACTCTCTCTTTCTTTCTTTCTCCCCTTTTTCCTCGCACTTTCTTAAAGTCTTGTTTAAAATTGTTTTTTAATGACACAAAGTTTCTTTGAAACAACGAGCCGATGCGCTTTTGTTCTTGGGAAATTTTTACGCGCTCGCCTTTAGATATGTAAATATACATACCTCATCGACATCGATGTTTACATTTACAGTTTCTTTCTGGCTAAAGACCTAATTTTAAGTCGACAGTTTTTACTCCTTGCTTTCGTAGCTCACCAAATTGTGATTTACTAATCTGATGGAACTGTGTTCAGAAAGTAAACATTACTTTTTTCCATCCGTCCATTTGTCTAAATTTCGTTCGCTTCAACTACGTATCTATAATAGCTTCAAGTGCCGTTTCTTTTAGTTAACCGTCTGTTTTTCAACAAATTCATGAAACAATTAACATTTTCTCGTCTGCGGTCTGTGCATGGAGTCATAAGTTATGTAGATTGTGTCACTTTACCTGTTGTTCCGTTGTATTAGACAATTTGCCAATGTCGCCAAACAATGGGTATGTTCAAACTATCTGCTCGGAAAGCACTAGTGGAGGGGGGGGGGTAGAATTTATCGTTTATCGTTTGATTTTGTCTCTTCACATTCAGTTGAAAGAAAGAGCGAGAGAAAGAAGAGAGGCGAGAAATCAGTGTTGCCATATTTGAGGTTAAAAGTCGTTTATTTTACATTGATCCTTATGGCACACACTTAATATATACAGTCCACAGCAGCACATTTAGCAACACTGCTAGGAAGAGAAGAGTTGAGCTGTCTGCATCCTATTTCCCCTTTTTTCATCGCGGAAAAATTATTGGCAATCAGCAAAGCCACCGGATTGCGTCACTACGTACTTAAAATGTACTTTTCTCTCTGCTGTTCATTTTAAACGACATACATTCTTTTGCTCTCTGAGCCCAGGGATCAGAACGATTTTGCGTCAAGTATTTCTTTAAAAAAAGGGGGGATCTTCTTATGAATAAAAATAAGCCCTTTTTAAAAAAAAAATATTGATCTTCAGTATTACGTACCAAGATTTTAGATCTAAATAATTTAGCTCCTGGAACGATTGTCGTATGCTAATATTTCATCAGGTATTCCTCTCGCAGAATTTTCCTCGTCTGTGCACTTATTGAGAGTGAGATCCTTTTCATACGAAAAAGTGAGCGCTCTACTAAAAATCGAGTTTTGGTGTGACGGATGGGGGGGAGGAGGGGTGCATATAGAAAAATGCATCTAGAGGGTGTACGAGGTAGATAGGCCAATAGTGGAACATGCGTCTTGAAAGAGAGTGGAAAAATATTGAAAAAGAGAGAATCCACCTCTATAATAGGCGAGAGAGACAGAGAGAGGAAGGTTGTATCCACGAATTATTGACAGGTGTGAAATTGAAGAGAACAAACAGAGAATACAGGCTAGCTCTGAATGTGGAGAAAAACAGCCAAAAAAAGGAACATGCGGGCGTCGAAGA
The DNA here is from genome assembly GCA_011764245.1 of Trialeurodes vaporariorum. Lineage (NCBI taxonomy): Eukaryota > Metazoa > Arthropoda > Insecta > Hemiptera > Aleyrodidae > Trialeurodes > Trialeurodes vaporariorum. Next base: position 30,968,418 of record VMOF01000024.1, on the reverse strand, counting down.
AGGGTGGAGGGATAGTTTTTGTGGAGCAACGCTAAGAAGAAATATCGAAACACCCCATTTCAGGATTGAGGGAGATGAACCTGATTTATAGTCTTTTCTCCACATCCAGCAGACCGGAGGACCATTTTGTCGATTGTGAGTCGAGCGGGCCCTTTTCAGGATACTCTTTCTTTCAAGAAGCCCTTCGTCGCTGCGTCTTAGCGATTGCGTGACCCCTCCACAATCGAGTTTCGGGCTCACGGCGAGGTTAGCAAAACTGTATAAATAGTTTCTCTCCCCTCCTTCACTTTGTATTGGAAATTCAAATAAGAGATGATCAAAATCGTTTCTTAAGGCAAGGCCAGTGCATAATGCTCATGTGCATTGCCCCATGACCGTGACCTCCGAGACGGTCCAAACCATGCGTCAGGTTGCTACCGCGCTCACGGGGTTAAGTTACCATGTTTGAAATAAGGAGATACTTATAGACCAAAGCGTTTAGTCCTCCCTCGGATCATTTGGTTTAATTAATTTCTTCATAGTTTCACCCTTTAGAAATTCTAGTCTATTAAATTATGGCTGACGATATCAATTGGGTGCCACCTTGTACACCTGTTTACTGTTTAGGGTGAATCGACTGTAAAGAACCCAGACTGCGAACTAAATCCAAGCTTATGTATTTTCGTTTGGTTCCTCAGGAAGTGCTTTCATAATCACGTGCACGCTTTTATTACCAATATGGCACAGGCGCAGTAAACGAATTAAATAATGTCAATCGACTCCTTAGAATTTGGTTCAGGTAGGCAACTTGCAATACTTGTTACAATGAATTAAAGTGTTTCGGGTGGCCTACCTGGCCGACAATTTAAGGAGCCGACTGACATTATTTAATTCGCCGACTGTGCCTGCGATAGAGTTTGTTTTGTATTTCGTTTGTTGCCGGGAAGCCAAGGTAGCCCATAGTTTAACGATGTTAATTTTTCTAGGATACATATTACATACCGAAATGAAGTTATTGGTAACACAAATTAAAGCTAAATTTCCTCGCAAAAAAGGTTTGAAACAGATCGCGCCGAAGTTGCGAGGAACATCGAGTCTGTTGTTTTTATTTCCGTCTGTAGACGCATGTAGAGGTCAGCTCACCCGTATGAAGGTATCTCTAGCTCCTTTTTGGACCTTCTTCAGAAAAAAGTACTTTATTGCGGTGTGCAAAGACTAGTATTATTCTTTGTATCTTGTATCATGTATGTGCGAAAATGAGCGAAGCAAAGAGCATATATTGCCCAATTTTTGTAATATTTGATCCCTTCTGCGGGCTGGACCATGGCCAGTGGCGTACGCAGGATTTTTTTTGGGAGGGGCTCGCATTGATAAGCGTTTAACAGAAAATTATTCCCCCCTTCCCCTCCACCCCCAAAAATCTGAGGTCTGGGGGGGGCTTCAGCCCCCTTAGCCCCCTCCTGCGTACGCCACTGACCATGGCTGGCGTGTTTTATGTAACAAAATCTTGCCTTTGGGCCAGTAGTTCATAGTTATATGAGTTGTAATCTTTGCTGGCTAAATTGAGGGATCACAGCTAAACTAAAAATTTATGGTGGTGTTTAAAGGGGGAAGGACGAGGATTGACTGAGCTCTGGTCGTCGTTTGTTGTGTTGTGGATTACCATGTGGGAGAATACAGGAGTGTGGGGGGGGGGGGGGGGGGAGTAGCGCAGTGCGGTTGGGTTGAGATGAGTTGTAGGTCGCTCACCGATCTAAGATAATGGGTTGGGATACGATGGATGCTGTGTGGAAGAGGGGGTGAGGACTGGAGCAGGGGTGTAGGTAGGCTCCAGAGAGCAAGAAGTATACAAAGCGTGGATACATATAGTGGGGAGATGTGGGGGCAGGGGTGGGCCCCTCCAGGAGAGCCAAAGCGTCGCGTCGCGTTTGTTCACTTTATTCGTCAGTTTCTTGGTCTCTTGGTTTTTACCTCGTTGCTGCTGCCGCTGCAGTGCTGCACTCGGCGCGGCAGTTCCTTGCCGTTGCGAGCGAGCGCCAACAGTCTGGTCCAGAGCGAAAGACTCCGTGTACCGATCCCGATCAGATACAGGGTTGCCATCAGTAGCACCTCGTGCAATTTGATAAGTATGTTTTTTTTCCTCCATTTGAATTTATGTAAAACTATCGATTGTAAGTGAAGCACTGCTTCAATACCTCGAATCGATTCATTTTACAAAGAATTAAATGAAGGGAAACTATTTTTGCTAGGTTGCAGGAGCAGTGGTTGCCAAGTCTTGACTTTGCAGGTCGCGGATATTTTCTTTGTTATTCAGCTTTTGCATGCTTTCATGATAATGAAAGTGATGATTTATTTTCATGTTATTATAAACATAAGTTGCAAAAAAAAAAAAAAAAAAAAAAAAAATAATTGGGTACACTATGCGACCAGACAAATTAAATAAATTGACCTAAAGTTAACAAAACAGCTTCATATCGTTAGTTTATACCAGCTTTATCCACGACTAGCATGCTGATGAATATAGTAGATATTATTGTAGATGTCTGTAGGAAGGAAAACACCCACGTCTGATGTTTTTACGGGCACTCTTTCTGGAAAGCGAGAGTGGCTCACAATCAGTTTCTTTTTCATTCCGAAACGGCAACAACGATGACGAGCCTCTGGTGCAACGCTGCCGTTCGGTATATATTTAATGCCATTATTTTCTTAAATCACGCTCCGGTTGAGAAAAGATTACGCAGCTCAGTTTAGTCCATGTCTTTAATGCAAGAAAATTCTCGCATCTGTAATCTTTTCTCAATCGGTGCAATCGCCGTTAAATTATTAAAATATAAGCACCGAACTGTGTGATCTTTTGGTCAACCGGTGGAATCATCGGTGAATTGAAAAATGCCATTGAATATACTTACACGGAACGGCAGCTCTGCTCTGGTGAATGTTGTGTGCATAGCTGTAGCCAGGATATTGGCAGTCTCTCTCTAAGCCCATTTGACTGCATGCAATAGAAAAGGACAGAAAAAGGGACTGAAGTCACGTGACAGCCCCTATACCCATCCTTCTTTAACTCATGCGTTCAAATGCGCAAAGAGAGAGAAAGACAATATTCTGGCTACGGCTATGTTTGTGTGTATCGTATCGTATCTCGTATCGTACCCTTGGTTTCTTGGTATGGTAAGCATGGACCATTTGTTGCTTGTTGGTCGATCGTTATAGTAAAGCAGTTATAGTTAGCTCAGCTCAATTGCACAATAGTCTGAATTGTCACTCTACGAGCCTCTCTTTGAGCGTTTCGTATTAGCGATAGCTTTCAATTGACCGTATCGGAGTCCCGCGATTCCCTCGCCGCCGTTCCCACCCATTCCCGCCCATTCCCGCCTGCCTTCGTCTCCCTATTATTCCTGGCGACGGCGTCTTTTACCTTTCACTTTCACTTCATTTCCATCAAATTGTACTCCTTGATTCACTCTTAAGTTGCAACGGCCACGCTACGCTATGACGTGCCGTGCGCGCTTGCACCGGTTGTCGGTTGAGCCCGTCTTCCCCCGGTGCCGATCGCCCCGCAGCCTTTACTTAGAATAGAGCTCTTATCAGTGGCGTAGCCGGGGGGGGGGGGGGTCCCAAGGGGTCTGAACCCCCCCCCTCCCTTGACACCAAAATTTGCCCCAAAAAGAGGTAATTTTTTGCATTTTCAGACAAAGACCAATTTAGTATCTTTGGACCCCCCCCCCCCTTGACAATTTTCGGACCTTCGCCCCCCCCCCCCCCGCTAGAAAAATTCCTGGCTACGCCACTGGCTCTTATTTGCCAGCTTTTTCTACAAAGATGAATGAACCATCGGACTTGTACAGTAAAGTTTAGCTAAAAGACGGCGAAGACTCTGGAAATCTCTGAAATTCACTCGTTTGTTCGAAAAGGAAGAAAACAAAAACAAAAACAAAAAAGACAAATAACAATTATGGTATCAACCATCATATTTGTCAAGCCCCCCCCCCCCCAAGTTGACCCCCAAAAGTGGGTCCATTGTGAAGGGAAAAAATTCAATTAAAGCCCTCCCCCGATCAAAACTCCACCCACGTCATTATGAGTGTCCCTAATTTCATGCAATTTTGAGGGGGTCACGCATTTTGTTCTATACACTCTCTTGACTTCCGTGTCCAAAATTCCATGTAAGCCTGGATCCATGCAGTTTTCATGGGAGTTCGCGGGAGTGTATGGAACGAAATTACCAGGGCATAGTTCAAAAATAATCTCGTTCTGGTCCGATTTTGCTTGGAGTGACCTTTGAACCATTGCCATTTCACCCTCTCATTTCATCTGTTGCTTCATTTTCCAAATTCCAATGCTATAGTGCTCCATCCAATTCTTTGTAAAATATCTAAGTGATTGATCAAAACAGACCGCGCTTCTGTCATTATTTTGCCGTATAGTTTCAGAGCTGGCTCTTGTCACCAGTTTCCAACATATAATAGTCCAGCTCTAGGTCATAGATAATGTAAGGTGCCAACTTGTAAGCGCTTGACCAACTTGGAACCGAGTTGTTAAAACTTTGACTCGGAGGGGAGGAGGGAGTGGCTGAAGAACGGCCAGTACCAGTAATGCGCACCCAAAGTACCTACATTTTTTCTTTTAAAGGAATCATCGAACATTTAGTGGGCTCGAAAGAAGGAATACATCCGACGATAGCAACCGACAATGACCCTCGTGAACGATCCGTTGGACTCGGCGATGACCAATTTAAGTTGTCTTGTGCTCGGGTCGCAGAAAAACTGTGTCAAGCAACCATCAAACCCAGCCAAAGCTTCAGCGACTGGGTTCTTTCTTTTCATTTGATTCCAATTTCTTTGTTTCTAATTCTTTTCTCTTCCGCTTGTTCGTTCTTTCTTTCTTTTTTACTCTCCCATCTTCTCATTGTCTACTGAATGCAGCGTGATGCAGTTTTTCTATGCGCATTCTCATTCCGGAAGTTCGGAGGTTTGCCTACCCCGCCAGGAGTGCAAGGCATCGCCATGCCAGCGCTGAGTCGCTGTCGCGATTCGCTTTCCCTTTCTATAATTCTTGAGCAGCGATGCCGATCTCACTCCAAACGATTTATCCGTTCAACCTGATTGTTTTAAACAAGCAATCGTTTATATTTGTCATCACTGGGACGAGTGACCCTCGATACAATCAGAAACACATTTGAAACGGTTTTTTCTCGAGACTATTCCTCTCATCCACGCCAATTCCTTTATTTCCTTTGTTTTAAATCTGCATGTTGTATCAAGAGAATCGAACCCATCCTTTCACAATTCAAGTGTTCTTTAACGTGCCATTAGTTATGCTAGTTTCATCCCTCTTCTCCCTTTGAAAACTATCCCCGTGTCTTTTCTTAAGCGGTTTTGGAGGGCTCCTAATCAGTGCCAGTGCTGTCTCTCTGAGTAAGTTTCAATGACATTTTTTCAATTCACCGATAATTCCACCGATTGACCAAAATATTACACAGTTCAATTCAGTTAATGACTTGAGCGCACTAAAATAATCTCATTTGTAATCTTTTTTCAATCGGTGGAATCACCTTTAAACTATCCAAATATTCCTAAATTTGTCAAAGTTAGTGATGATGACTCTACCGGTTGAAAAAAGATTACAGAGCGTACCTAGTATTTTAGTGCATTCGAGATATATACTTTGAACCGAAGTGTGTAAAATTTTGGTCAATCGGTGGAATCATCGGTGAATTGAAACATGTCATGAAATATGCACGAAGTCGCAGCTCTGAGATGCCAGTTGAATCTATCTTTCTCTCTCTTTGCCTATTTAACATGCATATGTTGGAAAAGGATCAAAACAGGGTCTGAAGTCACGTGCGACAACCCCTCTCTTCATCCTTTTCTAGCACCTGCAGCGAATGGGCGAAGACTCAAAGAGAAAAAAAGACAAATTTTCTGGCTACAGTGGCTACTGCTATATAGGACTAGCCGACTGCGTAGATTGGATTGTACCTACCATGTGCCACAAAATGTCAGCTGTAATCTTGCCGTTTGTCTATTTGCAGTCGCTGCGTTTCTCTTGCAAATATTTTTGATTTAATGTCTCTTTCGTATTTCCTTTTGTTATTATTATTATTTAATTACTTAATTATTTCATACGAACGGCAAGAAACAAATGACGATGAAACGGTGTGTAAATAGTTTTCAGGCGAAGCTTACGAGCGCTATAATTTAATACGTACAAAATGTCACCTCGGCTCTCGAAATAGAAACCAGCATTTCTTAGACCTGATTTTGAGGCCAACTTGCGAGCTCGTATCTCATTATAATTTTCAAGTGGGGCATTTATTTCAACCTCAACTTGAGGAGTGGCCAAATCCGACCGAAATCAGCTTGTAACTCGAAACTGAATTTTGGTAGCGGGTTTTATAGAGCTTGAATGAATGTAGTCAGGTATTTTTGTCTTCAAAAACTGCCGCCATTATTTTCGGATTTCATACTTCCGCTGCTTTTAAGGTTTTGACTTTTCTTTTATTTTTTTTTTATCGACAGCGATTTCGTTGTTACCTCCGTTATAATTAAAAGTACTTGCAAACGCAAAATTTGTGCCAGTCAAGAGTACACGCATTGCGCGCTGACAGTTGTTTTGATTACATGATGATTGGCCACAAACCTCGAATACTTAACTGCCAAAACTTTTGCGTTTGATAGTTCGCGCAGCAGCTAACACCACCAATCACATTTTGAGTTCCGTGTGTGACTTCCTTCAGGGGGCTGATTCTACTCTTATGGACGAGATGACGGAAATCGATCATTCTTATATTGGTTTAAATGGCTTCACATGACCGATTTGAAGTCGTTCAAGTCGTTCATTTCAGAAGAATGACGTCCATTGAATCGGATGACTCGAAATCTGTCACGTGACGACGTTAAAACCAATGGATTTGTCAATTCTTGCTATTTCGTCTCGTCTCGTCTCGTCCAAAGGAGCAGAGTCAGCCTGCAGCCACATGTAGAGGAATAAGTTAGTTTTTCCACCGAAGTCCTATACCCTGAAAAAAAAAGATTACCTGAAGCATGACGATATAAGAACTAATGTAAAGGATAGTAAAATTACCAGAATTCTAGTGGTTGTACCATAGTTCTTGAAAATGTTGAGGAAATTCTAGTTCTATAACCATAATTTCTCTGGTTCACATATCGTTGTGCTTCTGGTAATATTACTAGAACTCATCAGGAATTATTTTATGCAGTGTATGGAGCGCGGCCCCACTTATCGGCATAACGTTTAAAAACATATGTGACGATTTGACCTCGGTTTTTCTCCCTACACGGGCCTTTTTTTAAATTTGGTTCTTTGGAGACTGTCTAACGCACGTAACAAACAATGTTAGGAGTCCTTTTACTATTTCACTTTTTCATTTTCACTCAAATCAACTGAAAAATCATAGGATTAATGAAGGGGAGAAATAAGTCGTGCAGTGAAGGGAAGTAAAGGTTGTTCAGACCTTTCGCATCATCAAAATCATTGCAAATCCGACAACTCTCACGGATTGCGAATTGCAGATCGTTGATCGGAGTCCTACGGTTCTCGCTTAAGACTCAAGAGTCGCGTCGCACACTGGAGCAAGCAATGGATTTTTCCGGTCATGAAAAATTGAAGTTTTTTTTTTTTGCATTGAAAACATGTTGGTGTTGAACTGTTGATGATATTTTCTTACAAAAACCATGCTAATTGTCTCATTTGAAACTTAAACATCATGCATGATTTATCGCATTTTTAAGTTTGACTCATAATCAGAGTAAAACCAGTAGATTTTTCTTCACAATTGGACAACGTCGGAAGAACGCAGGCGTGTGTTGTGGGCATTTATTTCAACCTCAACTTGAGGAGTGGCCAAATCCGACCGAAATCAGCTTGTAACTCGAAACTGAATTTTGGTAGCGGGTTTCCTTACCTTTCTGTTTATTGTTAATAATTTTGATTTTTATTCGTAAAATTATGTCCGGGAAATTCCATGTTGCGATCCACAGTGCGTCGATGTGGATCATGGGTTTTTGACGAGCACGAATCCGTTCTCGTGTCGTATTAAAAAAAAAAAAAGTAAAGCGGTATAAATCGGCTACCGTTGCGCACCCTACGCGTCACTTCGACGACTCGCAACAGTCAACGGTCGACCCCTACAAATGCATGTCACTATTATAGTCGCCGCTTGTGCCCCCCCCCCCCTCACCCATATCCAGGTTCGTCCGTCTGTCCACGTTTGTAGCGTCTGTATATTTGGCGTCGGTATCGCGTCGCAACCCCGCGAGCTCGCGCGTGAGTGGAGTAGATCGAATATTGCATATACACCACAACACACGCCTGCGTTCTTCCGACGTTGTCCAATTGTGAAGGAAAATCTACTGGTTTTACTCTGATTATGAGTCAAAAGGAAGTTAGGAAAGGCTTCATAAAGAGTCCTCTTATACTACAATATAAGTCAAGAAGGTAGCAAACCTCTAATTGGTTGGCGCTTTTTATAATCATTCAGGCTGTGGCGAAGCATGCAACCTGGCAACATTGCTTTTTGTCCATTTAAACCTATGGGAAAGGTCGAACTCCTCGATAGTTTTCTACTTTTCGTGTTTACAACTGGAGAACCTACAACCATAGGCGGACCGTATCGGTGGCTGGGAGCGTGGGGAGGGGCTATAGCCCCCTACTTTTTTCGGGCGGAGGGGCTAAAAATAGGGAAAAAGTCATCATATGAGACTAGCGAAGCAAAAAAAGAAAAGTCTTCACTTTTTAGCCCCCCCCCCCCACTGTTTTTGTTCACGGTCCCCCTATGTCTGCAACGTTGCTAGATAGGTTATTTAAACGGCTCTTTGGTGTGTAATTAGTAAATACCCGCCCTCTCTTGCTTATTTCTAGAGTGTATAGGGACTCGACTCGGGATTCCATAAGCAAGTCATACCTTTCGATTTATTAGGGGCTATGTAGTTATTAGCGATTTTCCGATATTTCCTAAGAGGGCTCAATCAATCGAATCTCCGATTGAGATCAATACTGTTGGCATAGTTTTATGAAACAAAAAAACGAAGTAGATTGTTCACCAGTCACGCTTCTGCGTGTAATCTGACAACGTCACGTTGAAAGTAAAAGCGTTTTTTTTTTTTTTTTTTTTTTTTTTTTAATTTTTATTATTTTTTGCGCAGGACCCTCCGACGTACTATTACGGCTCCGGACCATACGGCGATCGGTTGTCGCCGTCTCGCCGCACCGCGGCCGGTCGTACTTTGACGTCAAGCGAGCAAAGCGGTCCAGGACTCCAGGGTCCGGTCCGGTTCAGTTTGGTCGTGATAGACCACTCCAGCACATGCATGTGCAATCCTATAATAACCGGGAATGCCGCAATGTTGTACCGCCTTTCCGCACCGCTCCACTCCGGCATGCGTTGTAAGCGGCATTCATAGTCAGCGAGTTCCAGGAGATTGAGTTTTGTTCGAAAAACGGCGCGAGTGTTCCTGATTTATGTAGTCTAGGTCACCCTATAGTTCAAAACCTCTAGAAAATATGCCACTTGAGAAGTGCTGGTGGAAATGACCAGAATTCTATCACCGATGAAAATTCTGGTCTTTTTAACAGGAACACTGACAATTTAAGCAGGCATTCTGCTATATATTTGACCATATTATTCTGGTTGTAAATTCCAGAATTTTTTGCCCAATTGGCCAGAACTCCGGTTTAAATTCTGGGAATATTCGTCCAAAATGTTGGAAATTCTTTTCAGGAACTTCCGATTAGAATTCAATATCTTCTTTAAGGAGACATCTTCTGTCTGTACCGTAAGTTTTGGAGGGCTAAACTCTGCCGAACTTTTATTCGAAATTGCTTAGTACCTGTTGGTATAAATGGTACCTGTGCTCCTCTCTTTTTGTATCGCTGATAACGCCGAAATTAGTTGGGGTTTCAGAAATATTTCTCTGGTGATCCGAATTTTCGACTAATTTTTACTTCATTATCGTTGAAGGTATTTGAGCTGATGGAGTGAGTTTTATACACCCTATCCTTAAACATCTAGCTTTCAACGGAAAACCGACTCTGAATCTCAATTCTTCATCAGTTTTCCTCCATCCTCTGCGGTTTTTTCACCATTTTCTAATTTAAGTCGAGCTAAAGCGAGCTCTATCGTTCACTGCGACGTCGACTATATTTTTTCACCGTTTTTGCATTTTTTCACTCACCTCATTTTTACATGTTTTAATTTTTACTCCAATTTTTTTTTCTTTTTTTTTTCTTTTTCCCCTACTACTAACGGATTTTTTTTTCGCTTTCTTTCTCTCTCTCTCTCTTTCCTGCCAATCCAGAATCTAGAAATTGTTTGCACAAAATTGCGGTGTGCAACTCTCCCCCCCCATCCGCCCATCCCCCCACCCGCAAGACCTCCCGACGCGCGCTCAATTCTTTAATCATCGAATTACAAGGCAGCGCGCTCGCGCGCCACATTACGTTTCTGCTGATCTTGCAAGAGGTATCGTCGAACGTGCAACAACTGAAAAATGACGTGATAGACGAGCGGTGGAGGGGGGGGGGGTTCAGACGAAGAGAAAATGAGGGAGGAATAGCTTTACGCCGACTATGCGCTGCGGCTGATGTTTTCAAAATAGTATCCTAATTCTATTTTGTTACGCAATATGTATACCGTGCGTGGAGCCGCTGCTGCCGCGTGCGTCGCATCTTGTAAATAGCTAGGCGTTCGCTTTAGTCGCGAGGTATCGTTGCGTTGTATTCGTTGTGAGTTGAATTGAAGAGCTCAGCTTCGATTACGGTGTGGTGCCATGCTCGAAATGAATTTCGGCTAATTATCGTCCCGAGCTCTGTTGTCAATTTGAACGCGTCCCTTCTTTCTCCCCCCCCCCCTCTCTCTCTCTCTCTCTCTTTCTCTCTCTCTCTCTCTCTCTCTCTCTCTCTCTCTCTCTCTCTCTCTCTCTCTCTCTCTCTCTCTCTCTCTCTCTCTCTCTCTCTCTCTCTCTCTCTCTCTCTCTCTCTCTCTCTCTCTCTCTCTCTCTCTCTCTCTCTCTCTCTCTCTCTCTCTCTCTCTCTCTCTCTCTCTCTCTCTGTGCGCGATTTTAGTGATGACGTCATCCGGTGAAAAAGTTCGTCGAGCGTTCCAAACTATCTCTCTCAATCTCGCACAGAAAAAAACAGGAACGAACTCTTTGGTAGTGCTGACAAAATCGTTGATCGAAAAATGACCTCGCGAATTCGCGAAAGACTTTCGTTGAGCCAACCAAATCTTTGGTTGACCCAGCAAAATCTCTTTAGTTAGGTGTATAAAACTTTTCGTTAGCTCTACGAAATTCTTTTGCTGAGTAATTTTTTTACCCAAAGCACAGAATAATACAATCAGAAGGGAAACTCCCATAAGAGCCAATGGAAACAAGATTTGGAATTTACTGGCACAAACTGGCAACTGTGCCTACTCACTTCTCAAGATGGCGGACATGCTTTTTGAGGGTATACAACCAATCACAACTCGGCCAGTTGCCGAAGATCTGCCGAAGATTGCCGAAGATACTCACTTTCGAACATGGCGGCCCGAAGTAAAGAATGTTTCAAAATGAATTATAGTTTCCGTTCTGATTAGAGTATTCTGTGCCAAAGGTTTTGTCAAAGTTATAATAAAGCGTTCTTTCTGTGCGCTAATTATAGAAATCAAAGTATCCCACAAATCTTATGATCACTCAGGAGGAACAAAAGAGCTGTCCTAAAGCCAAATATGTTGTCCTGAAAAATTTCAAAAAAAAAAAAAAAAAAAATCTTCCATTTTTTTCAGTGGTATTACAAGACAGAGAAAATATTTTTTGACATTTTTGAAACAATCTACTTCAGTTATTTTCTTCCGCCTGTAAAATTCAGTTTTGTGGACTACTTTGATTTCTGCAATTAGTGGTTCAATTAGTTGAAAGATAAAATGTAGAACGAAATTATGAAAATAGAAATGAAACCGATCTTGACCGAGATATCTTCCCTAGATGGCGATCAGCGATCTCCCTCAAAGCTCATGCAAGTGTGTGTACCAGGTGTAGCTCGCATCAGCTTCTGTCCTGTTCGTATCACCTCACGTTTTAAACGTGTGATCCGACGCTGTAATTACCTCCCAATAAACCTTCTGTGCTTAATCACGCACGATACGTGACTTCATTCCAGAAAAATCCACCCCTTGCCTCCCCGCCACAACCCTCATTTGTCCTTGCTGGTCACCATAAAATGAACTCAGAAGTCGGCGTGGAATGACTTGGAGGAGGAAAGTATATGGCTTTCTTTGCGATAAACAATCTGTTAGTGGTTCACATATAATTATATGTATACGACTAAGTCTCAACTACGTTCAGTGATGTCTCACTGGAAAACGTAACTTAATTTGCAGGAGCAAAATTCGAGAAAAATCTAAAAATGCGATTTTGAGTCCAGGTTTTATGGAAAGTGACATTTTGATGAACGTTAACCGAGCATGTTCTACTCCTTACTCCACCTGTTTTAACTTCTACAAGTCAGAAATTGGCCCGTAAGCCACACTTATGAAATTTCATGGAATTGTAGTTAACAGGACGAAGGGCTCTTGCAAAGGGGTTTGCAAACTTTTAGTTTCGACTGTCGTAAAATGGATTTTTTTTCCGTCGAAAGATGTACACTTTTCCAATAAGTTGTTTTACTTAGCTTTTTATTTCGTTTCTCAATCAATTCAAATTGAAATAGCCAACAGAATATTTTAAACACTGATTTGAAAAATCGTTTTGCTTGGTGTTTCTTATTTTTCACATATTATAGTTTCACTCATTTAATTCATTTTAAAGAGCTCGGGAAAACTTTGCAAAAAAAGAAAAAAATTACACTCGGGCGACGAAAAAGATCTTGGCCTCCCTACTTTAAATCATAAAATTCGAAGTAACCTGCATTTAACTCTTCAGGAGTTCCGTTTCTATAGATATCCGACATGTCCTTGCTTTGTGATATTTAAGTTGGTCATCTTTTATCATTATTCTTTTCGTTGTCTGCCATTGCTCAAGACGCAACGAGCGGACCAGTACTTTCATATTGTATAACCTTGATGGTTTAAGTGATTGGAGTTCAATATTAGATATTGGCGAAGGTATATGTATACTATAGTGAGTGGAGCGTTATTGTGGGAATGGAGGAGGGTGGGTGGAAAAAGAAGGGGAGGAGAGGCTCCAATAGCCTGAAGCCAAAGCGCAACGATCTTTCAAGTTCGAAGGCGCGGCACTCCTTGTCTGAATCCCTCGTCCAGTGTTGCCATCGTCCGTATTACTAACCGTAAATCCAAATCCACAGCTTTATCAATGTAAGACAAGCTTAAGACGATCCCAGGAGATTAGCTCTAACCGCCTTGCGGACACCAATTCGCCGTTGCATGCGCTGCTACAAAAAGTCAAAAGTTTTTTGCTAAAATTGATGAATTTACGAGAAAGGTCCAAAAGGAACATCGAGGACTAAAATATTACAAAATTAGCTCACAGGCTCACGATATGTCTTTAAAATTTAAAGCGTAATGGCGGAGCTATGCAGGTAAAGTGGGAAAATCCTGTCTAATTTGAGGCATTCGTCGATGTACTTCAGAGAGAGTGGCACATTAGACAGGATTCTGTGATACCTGCATAGCTCGGCCACCTTTGCTCTTAAATGGCGGAGTCACGCAGGTCTTATGATGGATTCCTATCGAATTTGTCTCTCTCTGAATAGAAACACACAGTGATAGCCTCAAATTAGATGGGAGTCCTCCACGGTACCTGCGTAGCCCCGCCATTACGCCTTAAACTTCAGTCATTTTGTGAGTCTGTGACTGGATTTTGCAATTTTTTCTTGTGATCATTGTAATTTTCGCTGAATTTTACTCAAGTATTAACTATTCAATCGCATACCGTCAAAGTTAGCAAAATCCCCCCTCCCATTTTAAGCACCCCCTCCCCATTCAACTAGGTTTAAAATGTTTGGATTTCCCGCTAAATTTGGCAACTCTGTACCGATCTGACAACGCTGCCCCCGATCGACGCGATCGCATCAGAGTCATTTATAATGCGCGCGCCAACATAAAATGACAGTCGACAAAACTCGAGTGAACTGAGTTCGGTTCTTAAGCGATGAAGACTTGAAGGCGGGAGGGAGGGAGGGAGGCAGGGAGGAGGCGTCGCGTCGTGTCCGACGCGAGCCAGGGCCGGAAGGGCGGGAAATTCAGCAAAATCAACTTGTCGGATTAAAATGAGATGGTGGGACTGAGATAGCGGTTTGTTGAGTATATGAAACAAAAGAGAGTTGAGACGTGCCAGAGAAACGGATTGGAAAAAGGGATTAATTGAGAGTGGAGAAGAGCCATTGATAAGAGAGCTAATAATACTTTTACGTGTATACGTCGATCAAAATTCAAACTCAAACCTCTAAAGACGGACGAAGAGCCTCTGCTCGACGATTCTATTCCATCGATTTAGAAGAACACGATTTTTGATCAATACTCCGTGCTCATTGAGCTTGCGTACATACAGGGTGGCTTTATAAAAAAGTCCCCTCTCGGTAGTTGGGATGGTTGCCGCTCGAGAAAATGAAGGGGCTTTTTACCATTAGGGGGGAAATTTCTACACAAACCTACTACAAAGTTACTCAAAAGTAGAATTACATGCAAATGACTTCGTCGTGAAGAACGTCGATTTTGATCACCCTAACTTATGTGTGGGGACTAAGGACTTTATAGTCGCCCTGTATAACGTATGTACAGGTGTATCGGTACTTTAACCCTATTTTAGCTCACAATCAGTGGACAAAAAGCTCACTCTCACGATGCAGTTTTCGTTGTTCTGTATGGAGAACAAGGTATATTTGGAGCAACTAGAATGACTCTGCGTATAATAGTTAAATGTAAATTATTATTGTATCCTTAACTGGGGTGTTCTGGTGAAATTTAAAATAAACTATTTTGTTAAAACAAGAAATATCTTATCAAATGCCAGAATTACTTTTACATTATAGTTAAATCAGTTAATTGTGATTCTGGTTGCCCCAAATATACATATAGTCTATGCGTGTATCGAATGTCGGATTGTATTGCATATTGTGTAAGAGCCTTTATCTTGGAATCTGACTCATTGATTTGGGTCTGTGTCTATGAGAGAAGGTCTTTTATGCTTTTGCAAAGGCCTCGAAGTTTCATTTCTACATCATAATTCGCCTGAGAAAGGGTTTTATGAACTCCAAGCAAATTACACATTTTCACACCAAGAGTTGAAGATGTATAATTATTTAACTAGGAACATTTTTCCGGAGAGTTGGAACGTTAGTCGTTTTGTCTGACTTTTATTTCAGACGGTCAAAATGGCCGTAATAGCCGACCTCACTTATACTTTACCGCTCTCGGTAACTGCTTTCAGGTCGCGCAGCAAAGAATGTCTCCTCCTGTTGTGGCCATAACTTCTTAACCTCTATACCCTCCCTACAGCATCGTTAGTTTGCGAATTTTTTTCTCTCTCTTTTTTTACGATAATCTTAAATTATTATTTTTTGCTCGGATTTTACTGTTTCCAGGTCAGCAATGACAACACCCGCGATAGATATTAATGTCATCTGATGTGAATGTCGGTTGTAACTTTTAACTAACCTCATTTTAATGGGAGCTTGATCTGAGGGAATAAATGAGACCGTCTCTGGAAGGAGAGCCCTTTAAACATTAGGTGTGCTCTTGTGGAGGAATCAGACTTTTCAATCACATTAGGATTACCTGGGAAGAGTGCCGCTAAAGTTTCACAAGTCCTTATTCTAGAGACCGCCTGAAAGGAGGACAGGGAACCGGAATGGAGAAAATGTTCTTCGGAGTTCGGTTCGTCATCTGTTGGAAATCGGGCTCTTTGTTGTTTTATTAATAAACGATAAACTTAATATGATCCAACTTTGCGGTGGGTCTGATTAATAAAAATGCCTCCCGGCAGGCCGGTAAGACGAAGTAGATTCCATGCTTGGTTACATCATTTTTTCAAAAATTTAAATATAGGTTATAATTTTCGTTAATTTTTTTTTTTTATTTCATCAGCTGCTCAAAATCCAAATATTATTGTGAAAAAGATTATATGACCAATAGAGAAATGTGTAATCTTTACAATGCAAGTGAGAAATAAAAGCTAGGTTATATAAGTTTTTCACAAATTTCAATTAAGAAATTGAAAGAGCAATTATACCAATAAACCATCCTTGTCTTTCACATGTAAAATCCCATAAGAAACTAAATAGCTCGTAAAACACGTAAAACACAAGGAAAATTCAAGGAAAAGAGCATATGAACTAAAACCATCCTCCACGATAAATACTAAAATTTTTGAACCAAAACCACCATTTCTTCGTATAAAAACACTGCCAAAAAACCCGAAAAACACATCACTTTAACTCGCTTACAACGCAAAACACGAAAAAATGACTCGAGTAAAAAAGTTGCGTATCAAAACGGCTAACATAAAGGAGGGGTTGCGATAAGGGCCGTTTCCGGCCCCCCACCAATTTGACATTTTCATGTCCCAATACGTGTTCTAGAGGTAAAAACAAGTCAAAAAACCTCTATTAACATAACCTCTAAAATGCATCCCTGTTGAGCTACAGCCTCTCAAAGTTGACATTTTTAAGCTGAATTTTACCGCGACATGAGTGACTATATCATATAGGATTTGAAAAGTATCGACAATATATCCTTCTAGAACTTGTTTGTAAGTCTTTAGTGAGTCATTAACCTCGGTTAGGGCACAGATTTGACCACTTTTCCCGAGTTTTCACCTGAAAATATCGAATTTTTCCCAAAAAACTTGTAAAAATTAAGCTTTTTGCCAGCGGTAAATCGTGAATTTGACACCGATCCCAACGAGCATCAAAAAAAATATTTAAGTATGTTATGTAGTAGTATATTAGGTAAAACATATCGAAAAATTGAAGTTGCGCTCGCTTGCGCTCGTGGTTAAAAGTCAACTTTACCGTAAGTAGGTCTACCGATGCGATTCGAACCATACGACCATTATACGGATGTGTGCGGCCGTGCGTGATTAAATATGCAACCATCGATATTCTTCGATAGTTTTAGTTAGATTTGCTGCCGGGAATCATTTTAGAACATTCCTGAACCGAGGGGGAGGGGGTGGTTAAAAAAAAAAAAAAAAAAAAAGTTACTCGTTTGATTGTTTGAGATGATGGTTTGGGGGGGGGGGGGCTGGACCTATCTGGCAACACTGAATTATCTCAATGGTGGACCTGTCGAACTTCATTTTCGATGAGTGCAGTACGCACAATTCTTACATAATAAGTCTCATATACAATATGTCTCGTACAAATATAACAAAAATAAAATAAAAAAAAAAAACTCACGAGCGTACACAGTCCGCCCATAACAATACTGTCACTCGCAAAACCGTGTTTTTTGAGGAAACAAATAAGCAAAAGTGTATCTAGGTATTTTATGTAAATTCAACTTAAAACAACACCGTTATACAATCACCGGTCAATTACTCACGATTCGAGGGAAGGAACACGGGATACTGAATTAGCACTGTAGCACTTTCTTCGATCTGACCCAAAGAGGAGAAAGGTGTAAATAAATGCTTTCTTTTACATCAATCAGATTAGCACACAATGAAGATAGTGCGATTTATACCACGGATGAGACTTAAGAATGGTGCGCACTGCACTCATAGAAAATGAAGTTCGACAGGTTCATCATTGAGATAATTCAGTGTTGCCAGATTTAAAAGCCGTTGTGACAGCTTAAGCATGGCTGTCGACAAGGTCCAGCCCCCCCCCCCCCCAAACCATCATCTCAAACAATCAAACGAGTAACTTTTTTTTTTTTTTTTTTTTTAACCACCCCCTCCCCCTCGGTTCAGGAATGTTCTAAAATGATTCCCGGCAGCAAATCTAACTAAAACTATCGAAGAATATCGATGGTTGCATATTTAATCACGCACGGCCGCACACATCCGTATAATGGTCGTATGGTTCGAATCGCATCGGTAGACCTACTTACGGTAAAGTTGACTTTTAACCACGAGCGCAAGCGAGCGCAACTTCAATTTTTCGATATGTTTTACCTAATACACTACTACATAACATACTTAAATATTTTTTTTTGATGCTCGTTGGGATCGGTGTCAAATTCACGATTTACCGCTGGCAAAAAGCTTAATTTTTACAAGTTTTTTGGGAAAAATTCGATATTTTCAGGTGAAAACTCGGGAAAAGTGGTCAAATCTGTGCCCTAACCGAGGTTAGTGACTCACTAAAGACTTACAAACAAGTTCTAGGAGGATATATTGTCGATACTTTTCAAATCCTATATGATATAGTCACTCATGTCGCGGTAAAATTCAGCTTAAAAATGTCAACTTTGAGAGGCTGTAGCTCAACAGGGATGCATTTTAGAGGTTATGTTAATAGAGGTTTTTTGACTTGTTTTTACCTCTAGAACACGTATTGGGACATAGAAATGTCAAATTGGTGGGGGCCGGAAACGGCCCTTATCGCAACCCCTCCTTTCCCAAAAAAAAATACTCAAAACAAACACTCCTAAAAATAAACCTCAAAAACACATTTTACGACTCAAACACGGCCCATAACGCGAAAACTAACTGTCGGATTTACACCATCTTCGAACTCATCCAAGAAATAAACCCAACAAATAGTTGAGAAAAATTTCAAGAACAAAAACCAAAAATTACGAACAGGATCGTGGTACATAAAAACGGTAAAACTGGCTGAAACATACATATAAATATGCATATATATATATATATATATATATATACAATTTTCAACGAGTGGTATTTTCTCACTCAGGGGACCATGAAACGTGCTCATTTGATAAAATTTCCCGAAAAATCCAACATCGCACCCTCCGCAATAAGTAGATTCATGGAATCTACACAAATTTCAATAAATAGGTTATGTCATGATTTTCTTTGAATTATTCATTTTTTTTTTATCAGCTGTTCAACATTTAAATAAAAATACCCATGAGAAAAAGATTATAGTACCAAGATAGAAAATGTGTAATCTTTGTAACGCTGAGGAATAAATCTGAAAAAGAGCAGCTGATCAAACAAGAAAATAAATAAATAACGTACCTAAGCAACAGTGCACGTGTAAAACAAAGAAAGAGCAATTATACCAATAAACCATCCTTGTCTTTCACATGTAAAATCCCATAAGAAACTAAATAGCTCGTAAAACACGTAAAACACAAGGAAAATTCAAGGAAAAGAGCATATGAACTAAAACCATCCTCCACGATAAATACTAAAATTTTTGAACCAAAACCACCATTTCTTCGTATAAAAACACTGCCAAAAAACCCGAAAAACACATCACTTTAACTCGCTTACAACGCAAAACACGAAAAAATGACTCGAGTAAAAAAGTTGCGTATCAAAACGGCTAACATAAATTTCCCAAAAAAAAATACTCAAAACAAACACTCCTAAAAATAAACCTCAAAAACACATTTTACGACTCTAACACGGCCCATAACGCGAAAACTAACTGTCGGATTTACACCATCTTCGAACTCATCCAAGAAATAAACCCAAAAAATAGTTGAGAAAAATTTCAAGAACAAAAACCAAAAATTACGAACAGGATCGTGGTACATAAAAACGGTAAAACTGGCTGAAACATACATATAAATATATATATATATATATATATATATATATATATATATATATACAATTTTCAACGAGTGGTATTTTCTCACTCAGGGGACCATGAAACGTGCTCATTTGATAAAATTTCCCGAAAAATCCAACATCGCACCCTCCGCAATAAGTAGATTCATGGAATCTACTTAAAATAACGATAGTAATTATACAGAAAAAAAGACAATAACGATATTATATTCGTATACATAGCTGCACCTTCATAATGTTGGATTAAAAGCTGATTTATAGTTTCCCATATTTGTCTGCAATTCTTTTAACGCAAGATTTTATGTTTTATGTTTCAGGTTCGTATACGTTGAATTCTTCCTCCAATCAAAACAGTGATGAAGGTAAAATTGCATTCTCCTATTATGTGAATGCAATCACTGAATAGTCATTCTCTGAGTGATTGCATGAACAATTCATTTCAGCAAGTTTTATTCACTAGCTGCGGTTTGTTTTCTTTTCCTAGCATATCTGTTTACGAAACTTTTTTTTTTTTTTTTTTTTTTTTTTCCCTCCAAATCCAAAACATCAATATTCACCGCCAACACGTTCTAAATTTCCTAGTTTTCCATGCCCCAGCGAAGGTTTTTTCTCGAAACCCAGCGCTCCATTGTTATCCGTTTGGCTTCCGTGCATCAACATCATTGTAATTTATACTAAGAATCCCCGTGCCCAGGTCCATTATTTCTCTACTTCCGGTGTCATCTTAGCTTATCTATCGAAACACAAGACGCAGTTTTTGGGATTGCTCCAAATTGTGGACTTTGGGTCTAAATAAAACGAGCGATTTTTTTGCTTCAAAATAAGTTGATTCGTCTCATATTTTAATTTTCCTAGGGTTTTTTATTATTGTACGTTTATTTTTTTAACTATAGGTTTTGTGAGGAGAGTAAATTAATTATCGTAGCCGCTGAAAACTCTCCATTTCTTTAATTTTTGGCAATAAATGTGCAGGTATCATAGAAAAAATGAAACAGACAGCGAATTCCTTCGATTTTCTCATTATTTAAATTTATGGTTCCCATTCGAATATATTTTTTTTTAACTGGTCTAGGCGTGTGTAAGCTCGTGTTTTCGTGTTTGTGTTCCAGTCGGGTCGTTGGGCGTTTTTCCAAAAAAATGAATTATCATGAGAGCAATTTAAAGAAAGTCGAGACGGGTGGTGGGTGGAGCGGGGATTCGTCCCGTTTCAGTATTTCCAAAACCAGTTTCAGTTGAAAAAGAAAAATAATCCAACATTTTGTTCCCAATTTAATTTCATCTCGTCTCTTCTCTCTTATTCGTGTTTTCTCTGTTATGCAATATTTTTCTTTTCTTTTTTTCAAGCATCCATTCATTTCTTCGAGACCGCACGCGCGCGTGTGTGAGAGCCTATTTGTCTGTCCATACCCGAGTCTAGTTTTCGTTTGATCCAATTAACACACCACGCGCCGCGTGTTCGATCAATCTGGATTGATTGGTAATCAATCGAAACCAGTTCCGAGCCGTAGCTGTAGCGTGGGGCGATGAAATTCCTGTGGATATAGTGAGTCTAATCTAATGCTATGTCGGAATTAGCTAAATCCACGAAAGTCCATTCCTATTTTCAATCGGTTTCTTTTTCTTCCTCCCAAATTAGGCAGCTTGTTAAAATGTTTGCTCGCGTTGATTTTAGAGGGACCATTTTTTTTTCTTTCTTAACTCCTCTCCACCCTTCCCCCTTCCTCCCACGCCCTCGATCGTAAGTCTGAAAACATCTGAGAAACCTTCTGAGTATGGTAATGTTCGTTGACGATAATCTATCCTATCGCTAGGATTTATGTCTTCTTTCCTTTTTCATTCTTAAATTCATGCAATTATTTTAGCCTAGAGCAAGATTTTTTTGTTGTTGTACTTTTTCAATCTCGCATCGTTGTTTACCGACAATTTTAATGGTTGATGATGCCAAAAGACTTCTTAATTCTTTTGAATTTCAAAACATCGATCGGCTTTTTGAAAGAGATAAGTATATGATGGATGATAGCTGACAATAAATATATTTTGTGTGTGACACATCTAGGTCTATGAACTTATCATCTATTTTTAACTATAACGATTCTACGGACTAAATTTCTTGCATCATTTAAAATATTCGTCTATACGGAACGATAAGTGGAGAAGATGTGATCGGGTTAATTTCTAGTTACCATGCACTGCGTTTTAATTGAATAGAAAGTTGAATTACGTCGTAAATACGAGGGGCATTCGTAAAGTAAGGAAACATTCTATTTTTCTCGAGAACGAAAGCAGATAATCAAAATCTGTAAAAAGCGTTTTAACCGTCATACTTTCACCTTTTTAACGAGCTATAGTTTTTTAAATTTGATCCACTGGTTCGCGAGTTAAGTCAAATTTTCCACGCCCACCTCTGGTCATCGCGTGCCCACCTCCAGACGCGCTGTGGAGCTCGTCAAACGACTACAAATTCTGTACCTTGCAAACGGCCATAAAACGATAAGTTGTTCGACTTATGAAATTTATTGTTTTTCACTGGTTATTTACGGGTTTGATGATCAGTCTTACCTTATTTCTCCACGTAATCTCCCTCCCGTTGAACACATTTTTGATACCGTGACAGGAGCTTTTGGATTCCATCCGCGTAAAACTGCGTGCTCTGTTCTTGAAACCATTTTCTGACTTCAGCCTCCACCTGTGCATCATTGACGAATTTTTTTCCTCCAAGGGCGTTTTTTAGTGCAGGAAACAGATGATAGTCACTTGGAGCGAGGTCCGGGGAGTACGGGGGATGAGGAAACACATCCCAAGTGAAGGAAGTCAACAAATCCTGAGTAACACCAGCAGCATGTGGCCTTGCGTTGTCGTGGAGTAGCAACGGGTTACGTGTCAGAAGTCCTGGGCGTTTTCTCTTGATTGCTGCTCTAAGTTTTGTTAAAGTTTCACAGTACCTCTCAGCGTTAATGGTTTCTCCTTTTCCCAAGAATTCGATCAGCAATATTCCTCTAGCATCCCAAAACACCGTGGCCATGATTTTTCCAGCAGAAAGGATGACTTTGGCTTTTTTTGGAGCCTCTTCATCAGTCGTTTTCCAAACCATACTTTGCTGTTTGGTTTCAGGGGTTGAATGATGAACCCAAGTTTCATCGCCGGTCACAATTCGAGAAAGCAGGTTGTCCTCCTCGGCGTGCAATTGAAACAAATATTGAGCCGCATCCAAGCGTCTTTGCTTGTGGACAGGAGTCAGCAAACGAGGCACCCAACGCGCGCACACTTTCGAAAACTTCAGTTCTTCGGTCAAAATTTTGAACACAGTAGTTCTCCCAAGTTCGACATCGGGAGGCAAACGATCGAGAATTTCATCAATGGTAAGACGACGTTCTTTTTCCAGAACAGTTCGCACTGCAACGATGTTCTTATCCTCTTTCACAGCGCTGGGCCGTCCGGACCGCTCTTCATCATGAACACGATTGCGCCCGGATAAAAAACAATTTCGCCACTTTGTCACCGTCACATAACTGTAAGCCGAATCACCATACACGGAAATTAATTGCTTATGGATATTCACAGCAGTTTCATTTTTCGCGGTAAGAAAACGGATAACAGCACGCAACTCACATTCGGACACGTTTTTCAGTGGAGTCTCCATGATTGCACGCACAATACTGATTAATAGTGACCAAGCCATGATGAAGGCTCCGTAATCTTGACTTTTATCTTTCATTTGCTCCTCTGTTGATGTGCGAATGCACTGGAGTGACAATCACAATCCTTATCAACGATATCAGTGCGGGAAACACGGACACCTGACCAGCTACACCGCGCGCCTGGAGGTGGGCACGCGGTGACCAGAGGTGGGCGTGGAAAAATTGACTTAACTCGCGAACCAGTGGATCAAATTTAAAAAACTATAGCTCGTTAAAAAGGTGAAAGTATGACGGTTAAAACGCTTTTTACAGATTTTGATTATCTGCTTTCGTTCTCGAGAAAAATAGAATGTTTCCTTACTTTACGAATGCCCCTCGTAGATAAAATGATGTATCGGATCGTTATTTTACACCGAATGATTGGCCTTCACAAATTGAGTCAGGCCCTATAAAGAAGTGCTTGTGTTGAGACGACGTTTAAGTATACCTAGCTTATAGGTAGTTGCATGCATATATAGTTGACTAAGAATGAACTTTTAAGCTTTTAAACATTCCCGCAATCCGTCTTTCTTACGACAACACCGAATACGGCTTGGCAGCATTTGGGCAAAGCTATGCTGGCAACTGAACAATACCCCCGAGAAACACTTACTAACCTCTATAATCCACAGATTGTAATATGCTTCGTCTGTTCTGAATAGACGTGAATTGATTTGATAAATGGCCGTAATTAGACGGCTCACAGCATCTCTCTTATTTCTCTCTGTTTGTTGCACTTGAGAAATTTAGCTTCGAGCCCCGGGGATCTGTGTATCCGTTGCACTCGGCATTTCTGAGCATAGAATGGGGAGGAGAGAGAGAAAATAAGAAATTGATTGTGATGTTTACTTAGGGAATTTGTTCGTGAAAGTGACGGAGGTATACATACAGAAGTAGTCGAACTGTCCAAAGCACGTAAAAGCTCCAAGTTCCAAGAACGCAAAGCTTGGTAACGAAATGGGAGCGGCTTGGCTACTGCCAGGAGCAATATAAATCGGCAAAGCTCTCTCTGTCTCTCTCAGCCTCTTTCGTTTCTCCTCATTTATTTATCTGTTGGTACTTGCGTTTAGGTCAGTTCAGCTCTTGTTTCACAAAATAGTTTTATTTCATTGGTAAACATTTCTTTGGCTTGGTTTCAATGGGCATCCGATCAGAGCTTTCAAAAGTTGGTATAAATCTTGTTTCTCTCGTAATTCCTGTGTCCATTTTCTTTTTTAATAATTTGTTTTGAGATTTTTATTTTTGTCTCTTCTCCTATTGTTACTTCTTTTTCTTTTTTCCGTTTTCTCTCTCTTTCTCTCTTTCTTTTGTTATCTTTACCTTTCACCTTACTCTCCATATCTCAGTTTGGCGTTCCTCGAAATTTTTTGTTTGGACAATAAATCCTCCTTAAATTCGGTTGTGCAACATTGTAAAAGTTTTATTCCCGATTATGATTACAGAGTACGGCGTGGCCGTCTCTCCCCCCTCCTTGTCGGTCTCTTTCCACTTTTTTTTTTTTTTTTTTTTTTTTTTTTTTTTTTTTTTTTTTTTTACCGCTTGCAAGTGGAACAAATGCTGCTTCGTCTGAATTATAATATAGGGCAATTGCAAGTGTCTGAAATATGTTCTTTTGTTCACATAAAGAAAATGAAAGCACTCGATAAGCTGTGAACAAAGGGACCTTTAGTTTTTTCATGTAATAGTTCTGATCTCGGAGATGTACTCTTGTGAAGTTGCACTTATAATCATACGCGTGTTGTCACGGCACAACGTGGAATTCCCACTTGAAATTTTGCATTTGGGACCAAAATCGCATCTTTGGAATCATGAAATTTAGCTAGAATAAACCAAATGTATCCTTGTTTTCAGCGCACCAAGTACTGAAGTACTCTCATTAACTTACTCAAAAACGCCGTAATTTAGACCCTTACAACTGATCCGTTTTGGCTACACCCCCCCCCCCCCCCCCGGTTGTATTACTGTTGCATTAGCTTACAAAGTCGGTATTTTTGTTTTTGTTTTGTTTTGTTTTTTGTTTTTTTGTATTTATCGAGGATTAACTCCCCCAAGATATCGGAGCACAAACATATCTATACATATAGGATAAGCTGAGTCTCTATTTGTCCCCGACTAGTCAGCATTAAAAACGAGGGTAAAATGTATCTCGTAGACCTCAAGCTGAACTGAACTGCGTTGCTCTGTATAGTGTATAGTTCGTTGGGTATTTTGTACCAATTAATGGACACGATATCACAAAAACGGAATTTCTGCCGTCGCGTCGCGCGGCAGGCCGTGACACAGGGCGGAGAAATGTGCGGATTTCTGAAATTTCTCTTTGCATCTAATCGCGAGTGGCAAGTTTCGTGAGTCGCCTTCCTCGGCAACCCGGCAAGATCCAATACGGTCATCAAGTGACGTGAAACAGTCGGGGAAATTCAGAGAGAAACCAGGGTAGACGCCGCGCCGTCCGTCCGTCATCAAACAAGAGGGGAAATTTTTATATCATAATCTCTCTAATCTCATCCCATCATCGGGGATTCTCCGGGAAGTTGCTCATGCGCAGGCGCCCGGGAAGGTTTCTCCTTTGCAAATTCGATCCATGGTCATCAGCAAACATCGGCGAATGGTCAACACTAAATAACGCTGAGGGAAATTGGGAGATGGTCGGTCACGTGACCAGCCAACGAGCGTCGTCATGATTGGACGGTTTATTGACAAAGCCCCTCAGAAACGTGAGCTCTGGTTCAACTCCCGTATTGTGTCTCAGATCACGACCGAATTTCTCTCCTCCCCCCTTCCCCTCCTCCACTCTATATCTCGATGGGTTGATGGGTAATTGTGCATCGGCTCTAAAATGTTTTCATTTTCACTCGTTTGGCGGGCTGACTGCATGGCTGTATGGCTAATCGATGGAAATGAACAACGAAGAGAAAGCAGACAGAGCAGAGTCACTGTATATAAAGTGGCCTGTGTTGCATATAGACAGGACGGGATAAACGAGTGACAGAAATGAATATAAGAGGACTCGAGTTGGTCTATTTCGGTTTTCTGTCCTCCCCGCTGTCATGTCGTGCAGTTGGGTTGCCGAGCGCATTGTCTGCTGATTCCGTCTATAGCCACTCAAAGACCGCGAATTTTGGCTGATCACGTTCATCAGCAGCGTTCGAGTTTTTTTTTTTTTTTTTTTTTTTTTTTTTTTTTTTTTTGCAGTCATGTTTGAGACGTTTCGTAATTTGTTGATTCTAGTTGGCAAAAATCTAACTTGATAATCTTGAAAGAATATCTGATTGAAAATGCGCGCAATGGCGGTAGCTTGTCCCAGAAAAGAGTGGGCTGAAAAAAAAAAGATTAACAGAATCACAAGGATATATGTGAATCGAGGTAAGGGACGGTACTGTTATCAGAATTCTAGTGTTTCTAGTATATTACTTCAAAGTTTTGAGGAATTTCTGGTACTGTGACTATTACTATAGCATCATTGTTTCCCCAAAAATCTTTTATAGATGAAAACCAAAAACTGCAAAATGCAGGTAAATCATACGAATATACGATCTAACTTTTCTAATATTTAAGTATTGTAAGTGTGTAAAACCGACTTATTTAGGAGTTTTAACACATCAGAAGATCCACATTTAGCCTGAAAGCAACTTGTAAGGAGCAAGAAGTAGCGAAAGAGATGCATGAGAGTAGTTTGAAAAGTGGTCCTCTCGTCCATACTTGCGGATCCAAGAGATTGTCTTTCTACTCTTTCTCTCACTCTCTCTCTCTGCCCTTTTGAACGCATGTGTTAGAAAAGGAAAGAAGAGGGGGCGAAAGTCACATGGCTGCCCCTGGGTCTGTCCCTTTCTAACATACGCGCTCAGATGCGCAGAGAGAGAGAGGGGGAGAGGGAGGGAGAGGGAGAGAGAGAGGGGAGGGAGGAGAGGGGGGAGAGAGAGAGAGAGAGAGAGAGAGAGAGAGAGAGAGAGAGAGAGAGAGAGAAAGACAAATATCTTGGATCCGCTAACAGTGCTCTCGTCGCTCAAGATTCTGAGACCAATTCCTCACTTTCTTGATCCATTTAAGGTAGTGTGCTGAGTGATCCAAGTGTACTTCTCTGTGAAACTTTCCTCCTTTATAATGTTTATAGTCTCGTACCACCAACTATGGTAATGAATTTGACGAGAAGTTATGCGAAAAAATATAGTATGAGAACAATTTTTTTAAAAATGAAAATCCCTTTCGTATCTTCGCCACTTTTTTGATGGAGACTTCAACGCATGATGAAGAAGAGAGAGCGATATTAAGAGAACTCTGAAAGTTAAAAGAGTCTCGTGCGACAATTATCATCGCGACACTTGAGTTCTGCATTGAACTCTAAAGCCACCCTACTCCCTCAAAATATTCTCAAGTAGGCCATCGGTTTTTAGCGGTATCATCTTGAAGTTCTGATGGAAGTAAATCACACTGAAGTATACCGGGTCAATTTTCTGCGAGCTTAATTTTCGCCCACTTTCCAGAGTGAAAAGTTAAGAAGAGATCTCCAAAATAAATGGCTTCAGAATATGAGGGTGTACTTTTCCCAAAATATCAGCTTCACGGTCCCTAATCAATTAGAATTGAGCCGGGATAGCATTAAATTTTATTGTATTTTGTGAGCCCCTCCTTAAAATGGGAGTCGCAAGAAAATATTAAAGTTTTAGGGTCTTTGTATCCTTAGATCCCAATGCCTTCCCTTTAAAGCTCCAGTGTTGTCAGATTAGACGGTAACTTTTGGTTGACATGCATATTATCGTTTGTTGCATTGCGCAGAGACCGATTTTTCATTCTTTGCGCCGATTCTCAACGTCAACAGTGTACTATGGTCTAAGTTTGTCAAGAAGTGGCCAAAAATCAGAAAATAAGTTTTTCATCAATTTATTAGTTCTAAATTTCCAAGACCAGTTATTTTAAGAAAACTTTAGACGAGGAATTTAAAACTCATTAGAAACGTCACAGGAAAGTTTTAAATTCAGCTTAAACGGTCGAAAACGATAATTTTTATGAATTTTGTTCACTGATTTTTATCCACTTTTTTTTCGATCTCAGACCGAAGTGCTGCGATTAACATCGCTATAACACCCATTTAATCTAAAAGTCCAAAGATATCTGAAACAAGCTTGAATTCACCCGTGTAAATAACTTACGGCAAATGTTAGAACTTCTGATTTTTCGAAACTTTACCATTCTTTGCCGAAATGCCCAAAATCGTCCAAGTCGTACGAATCAGGATCATCTCCTCCTCCTCCCCCCCCCCCCCCCCCCACTCTTTAATACTCCATACTTTTCTCGTTGAATTGCCGTTTTGCGCGCGCGCGATGCGTGTTGTATCGCAATAACTTATACGTCGTTTACACGCAGCGGTATTACGGTGCAAGCCGGCAAGCGGATTGATGGCGGACCATAAAACCGTATGTAAGACACAAGGCCTCGTGGAAACACATCGTCTTCGTGTAGTGTGTTGTGCAGCATACGTACAACGAACATGAAAACACTCATATAACACTTCGAAAAACACCCGTTGCAATTGGGTCGTTTCAGAGTTGACGACCCTGCGCGAGGGCCGCCGCATGCTGTAGACGTGCTTGTAATGTGCACGCGCTTCGTACATAAATGCCTCAGCTTTCATGTAGTAATACCACACCGAGAAAAATTTTCGATCACCGTAACTGAATGGGGCTCTTGCAAACTTTTGATGCATGTGATTGAAGAGTCGATTCTTGCATAGAACCTGTGAACATGACGATGAGTACACTAAAAAATCACAAAACTCACTCTCAGAATCGGGCGTAATAGCGGAGGTACGCAGGTATCTTGGGAGATTCCCAACTAATGTGAGGCATACCTCTGTGTTTCTATAGAGAAAGTGACAAATTAGACAGATAATCTCCCATTATACCTGCGTAGCTCCGCCATTACGATCCTGCTGTTACAGCTGTATTTTGAGTTTATTACTGAATTTTAGACTTTTGTAGTGTGTTTGTAGGGAGGTGAATCCTCTCCCTCAGATCTCCGACTTTTACGGGTGGAGGGGAAGAAGGGAATAATTTTCAGCCAAATAAATGCTCATCAGTGCAAGCCCCTACTAACTATCCTGCGTATGCACTATAGGTGCGGCACTTTTTACAACCATATAGTCTTCATAAATGCTGATAAAATATGTATATGACCTTTTATATAATTTAATATTCGTATATAAGCAATCAAAATCCCAAAGTTTTTGGCCGCAGAGTTTTTCTTGCCAAGATATAAATTTGTCAGAACAGAAAAAAGTAACAATAATTGCGCTGCCCTGCAACCGTGCGCAGTCAGTCATCGTTTGTCGGTCACTGCTTTTTTCTTCTCCTCCCCCCCCCCTTTCTCTTCTCTTTTACCGCAAACACCGCTAATTCCTCCATCGCGATGGAGCCATCGGATCATTGCGGCGTTTAAATCGATTGCGTAAACGGATAAATTACATTTGGATCGGTTTCTATAAGCTCTCGGATTGAATCCGCGATTGCAATTTTTTACCGAGTTGTACACCTTGATCGATTGATCGATTGATCGATTTGTGCCAGAATGGATTCCGTCGTCCGCGCTCGCTGATTGTTAGTTGATTGAATATCCAACTATGGAGAAAGGCTGACATTTTTGTAGGCTATCAAGATGGCCGCGGAAAGAGAGCCGTGAGGAGCTTTAAAGCCGTGTTGGAAATTGCATGAATGACTGGCGCACGCGGTTAAGCACGGGAGCATGTCAGCTAAATTTATTTTTTACTCATTATCAGCTAATAATACTGCCTCTAATCATCAGTATCCCTATAGCAAGCTTATCTGAACTCTGAAGAGTAGGTAATAACGCTCAAAATCGGAGGCATTTTTCAACACATTTTTAGGGACATTTTTTAAATTTATATTTCTGTGCTCTTATTACTAGAATCCCTAGTTTAACCCTTTCACCACCACACCCGAGTATATTCGTTTTTGTGACTATATCTGCCTCTTTTTATTCTAGTTTTTTATTCACAATAATTGCTGCTCCAAATCGTTAAAAATTTTATTAAGATTGTCTCCTCGAGTGCCTTCAATTAAGTGTGTATGCAAAATCAACACAGCGGTGTAGGAATATTTAACTACCCACTTATCATTTGAGCGAGCGAACATTGATTTGTCTTCTTAACCTGTTCGTAAAAAGGGATACTATAATCAACTCTCACTATGAAAAAAATTTCCCGTTGTTGTAACGATAGCTCTATTTAATACTTTTCTAACCGGATTTCCGATTAGGAACAGATTATTCAGAATTTCGGTAAGGAGAAAATTAAACGGAATTCTTGTTGTGGTAACCGGACATTTTTCTCGGTGACTATTCCCGTTTTCTATTATTGCTCTTTCTCTTATTATAAATTAATGCTCTCTATCTTACAACTCCTAATATTTTTATTATTATTATTCCTCATTCTTCTATTCAAATTTGTCCAGCGCTTCGCATCTATGTCTAGATTTGATCTTTTTTCATTAGGCGTGAGAAATAATTCATCATCAGCGACAAAATTACAGATTTCTTAAACTGAAGTAGGTCACAAAGATTATTGATATTGCCTGAGGACAGAGTTTCAGAGTGAAGACCTAAACTGATGACCCCTAAATTAGTATTTGACTCTTCGTCACCTCAGATATTTACCTCTTAATTACTATCGTAAGTACTTACGACCGATGAGAAAAAAAATGATTACCGTGACGAGTTCGGAAAAATATCAATCAGCGGAAACGAAAAGAAGGAGGGGGTGGGTCGAGAAAACTTTTTTTTTTTTTTTTTTTTTTTTTTTTTTTTGTAGATGCGTATAATGAGAATGTGCGGTTGAATTTTAAGATGAGTGCTGAGTGGGCGTGCAGAGGGGAGACCCTTGGTTCCACCGTGTTCCCCTGTAATGACTGCGTCAACGTAAGATGTAGCAACGTTCAATGCGGTCAAGCGTATGAAAATGTTGATTTATTAGTCCCCTCCGTGGAAACCCGAAGAGCCAGGGAACAGCCCCTTTTCAAATTGAAATTACTCCTTTTGCCACCGGTGCACAAGGAAGTTCGAAAGAGGAATCGTTTTACTACGATTAGAGAGAAAGAGGGGTGGGATGATAATGAATAGCAGGATATTATTGAGGCAGGCGCACTTGGTTTTTCCTTTTCTCTCTCCTTTCATGAAACACACAACATATTAAGGGAAAGAAACAAGTGATGCATGCGTTTACAACTCATCAAATACCTCGGCCCATTCTTATGAAGAGAGGGAGTTCACCGACACGAAGCCCCGTGTGTAACGTTTTATCGCGCTTATGTTTTCAATTTACCCCGGGTCCGGAGTTATTTTTGAAATCGTTATTACTGTAATTATCATTAGAGATAAGTGATAGTCAAAGGCCACGAAGCAACGACAATATCGAAGCACTTGGTGGTGCGGTTACAATTTAAAATCTTTTCGTCTAATTGAAGGGTCTAATGTAAGATCGCCGCGCCACCTTTAGTACTTATATGGATTACGATGAACCAGATTTGAATGTACTGTTTTTGTCGTGGTCGGTTCCCGTTAACGATCTTTTGGATTTTCTAGCTTTGAATTCTTTAGGAGGTTAATTTCACTGCCCCCCCCCACCTCCACTCCCACCCCGTTATCTCGAGTTCATGAAATAAGTATCAGAAATCTTTAAGAATGCTACAAGAAAAACTGAAGTCCTGTGTGAAACTATGGTCCAGTTGCGATCGAAGTTCTAGGTCAGAATTTATAGCCTCGTTGAGCTCTATTCAGTATTTCATTTTATTTATATGAAAGACTACATCTTGTAGAAAAGATCAAAATTGGTTACAGGACCATTTCATCTCATATTTTCCACCCGCACCCATTTCAAACTACATTTTTCTTATTAAACCTCGATTTATTTTAATTTTTTTGGCAATGGGAGGTAAGTCAAATATTCCTTCATCGCACTTAACTGTTAAAAATTGAAAACCTTAGTGTGAATGCAGTTTTACAATATTGCGGATGGGACAGTTACTATGAAATGACCCTATATTGCATGTCATAAAGTGAAATGATAAGTTCGTAACAAAATGAATGGGCCGTAACGCGGTCAGCGCGGCCCAAATGTTTTCATTTGATGACTATTTTCGAATTCTCAAGCTATACAAACATTGGTCAATGGTTGTGATAGAATTTTCGGAGCCGGTGCTTTACATTATGTTTCCTAATTATGAGGCGTTACGCAATTGCTTGGCCGGTGATAAATCGTCTCGCGGAGATCGAGAACTTAGACGAGACGAGTTGAGATGAGATGAGATATTCCGGTTGATGCGGTTGGCTCAAAACACGAGGAAATAAATTATTACACAGCGGCCGTTCCGTATCGCTCTGCATTCTGCGGACCGCTCCAGTTAAATGTTAAAGTTGATGACACCCGAAGAACCAGCTCGATTTCCTATATCGTCGGAGTCTTTTATAGAGAATCTTGCAACTCTTTTCCGGCAACACTTTCACTAGCATTAATTTATCTCATCAGGATGATTTTTATTCTTGGAGCCGTGAGGTGTTTGTCAGTGCTATAAAACCGGCCCCCCACACTCGACACCTTAGTAACAATCAGCCTGCTTATTAAAACTAAATGAGTACTATCGCACCTCTAACTTTTTAGTCTAGGATTTTAAGTTAAAAGTACGCCATTTTTTTTTTTTTTTTTTTTTTTTTTTTTTTTTTTTTTTTTTATAGCTTGAACGCTTCCTAAGGGTCCAAAGAAGCACCGAAAAGTTATTCCCGAGCCTAGGCCACAAGAGGTTCTTGCGTTGCCAAATGTGGCCTGAAAACCGGGGTTTTCGACTTAAATCGAAATCGATTGATTTTGACGTGAAAAGAAAAATGTTAACGTTGAAAAAAAAAACAAAAAACAAAAAAAAAAATTGAATTTTCTAAGCATTTTTCAAACCGTTCCATTTAAACGTATTTGTTAGGGAAGGATGGGCATAGGGAATGTCACGTGACTTCAGCGTTTGTCCTTTTCTATCAAATGCGTTTAAATGGGCTAAGAGTGAGAAATACAATAGCCTGGCTACGGCTATAGCCTTTATGATCCGGTGCGCTCTTTCCCAGAAAGCAGCGTTCAACTGTTACCTAAAATTAAGATCTCTCCATTGAAGAGCGCATCCCCGATATTTTATGGACTTCTCCTGTGAGAATCGTTTTTTAATATTACTGGAGTATAATTTAGTTTAAAGTGTTCACTCTTGAACTTCGCCTATTTAACTACAGTTCAACTCAAATCAGATTTTATATACGGACGCGATGTCTTTGATACTCTTGATCATGAACAAGGGTATCCTTGCAGTTAATTAGGCGAGTCACTAATGACAGCGTTTGTTTAAGTGTTTGACGAGAACTGACCAACCAACTAACCAACCATTGCAAACTACTCCGACCGGAGAAGTCGGTAGGAACGGTACTCGGTCTCAAAAATACGTCTCACTCCTAGATTGAATCTCGATTGGCTCAACGCAACGTTGGGAAATTCGCTCGAAATTAACGAGATTCTCGAGGGGGGATTTTTAATTTCTGGCCGAGGGCGGGCGCTTGGTAATCACTCGCACTGTGTTTACTATTTAAAAAACAGCTCCCAGCGTTCAGTGTTACCAACTGCGCGTATCGCAGAATCGTTGCTAAATGCAAGCTTGGTAATTACTTTTTAACCTTTTTTTTTTTTTTTTTTTTTTTTTTTTTTTTTTTTTTTTTTTTTTTTTTTTTAAATACCTAACTGTTTCTTAGAATGTAAAGCTATTACATTTTCTTCCTAGATTGTTACCTCGTTGGATTGTTGAGTTAGATCTTGCCAATCCGCGGGGAAAGAAAATATGTGAGAAAAGTTTCTCCCAGAAATTTTTTTCAGTGGCCTTCGTTTCATTTTATTTCGAAACCATCATCATTCCCCAAAACTTTCATTATGAAAAGAAACTAATATCTGACACAGATTGGTACTAGTCTAGGTAACTGTATCAAACTGCTGTATGGTCTGAAAGATTGAAACATACTTTATCTATTTTGAATGTTGACTGTATACTGTATGGCCTTTTTGCTTGTAATCCATGTGCCCTTTGCTGCGCAAACTTACTATGTATGTACTAGAAAGCACTCTCATTACTCTCAATCAGTTCGAACTGCTTTCAGTATTTCCATTTCTTTTGGAACTATATGTATAAATAGCTTATGTTTCACTCTTTTCTTTTCTCTTAACCCTCTAAGGACCAGGTTAGTTAAAAAGACGCCACTCCATTTTTCCGTTTAAATAGGGAAGGTAGTTAACTGTTCGTACTCAGGGGAGTTGAAATTGCATATACGACGCATTGAAGGCGCCGTATCTCGTAAGTGTTTTCATCGCTAATCGCATTTATCCGGTATGAAGACTGAATCAATATAAAATAGACTAGAGGAGACAAACGAGTAGACTCGGGCTTGGTCCATAAAGGGTTAAGTTTAGCTGTCTCAACATCTAATTTGTAGCGCTTTCATAATCCTGAGATATTTTAACGAGCTTTCATAGCTCATTTATTTTATGTCTAAAACGATCAATAGCACTTTCGATTTTCGCATCATCGAATGCATATAGATAAGCATTTTCAGAGTAGAGTCTGCTATCTTCACTTCGCGTAGACAACCGTATAAATATCTCGTTGGCATTAATCATAGCCATTCATGAAATTGCACAGAAGTCGCGCTCGTGTTGTACGAGAGTTTTTTTCTTCTTTTAAACTTTAATGCCATCTCACAATAACCGTAATTAGAAAAATGAATCATTCAGGTATCCACACTATAATTGCCTCGGACTCTTACGATTTGATCGACCGTCGAGAGATGTCACGCGTATTCTGACAAGGGTCGAGTTGGATTGGGGGGGGGGGGGGCGACCGGACGGACTCCAGTCGTCATTTGGTTTCAACTCGGATGCGACTGCTTGAGCGAATATGAATATGAGCTTTATTGGCACGTGAGTGAGTGCAGACGCGAAAAACTTTCCAAGCTCGAAAGATTTCCCTTTTGCGCCGCAATCGGATTCCTTGCCTCCGGCCGAATTTGATTGGTCTGTGCCGCAGAAGATCAACTTTGTTTCAAGCCGCGGGAGTTGTATAAAATGAGGAAAGAGAAAAGTAACGCATCACAAGCAGATGCTGTACTCTTTCTTTAATTTATTTTTGTTTTTTTGTTTTTTCCTTATTTTTAATCAAAAAGCTATCATAGCAGATCAGCAGACATTCCCGTTCCCTCATTTCTTTCGATTAACAGAAGCAGTGAGATGCTATGATTTTGTGAATTCGAACCTTGAATGATTTGACGCAGTTTTAAACCTAGAGGTTTCGCTTATTAAACAGCAGAATATTTGAACAGCAACCAGACGGACATTTGACTATTTAGTAGAAGATTTTTCAGGTGTTTGCAATTCAAATTCTTGTTTTGAGCAATGAATAGTTTTTTTGTTTTTGTTTTTTGTTTGTTTGTTTGTTTTGTTTTTTAGTATTATCAGAATTCTGATTAAAGATTCAAGAATTTACTTCCACGAAATAGTTAAGAATGTGCATCGGGTTTCCATCAAAATATTCTTCTGTCTGTGCGATTTCCTTATTATCATATTTTTCAAATAATAGATTCATATGTTTGTAGTACTAGCAGCAAAAAAAAAGTGTCCGATTTAAGGTGAAGAAGTTTTGAACTATTTATGTCAGACGATGTTATTAAGTAATTCAGTCAAAGTTGGAAGGCAGTGTTTTTATTTTCCTTCCTACGTGGCAGCTCAAAAATATGGATTCTCTAAAAAAAGAACAGTCTCC
Organism: Trialeurodes vaporariorum; assembly: GCA_011764245.1. NCBI lineage: Eukaryota > Metazoa > Arthropoda > Insecta > Hemiptera > Aleyrodidae > Trialeurodes > Trialeurodes vaporariorum. Next base: position 30,932,253 of record VMOF01000024.1, on the reverse strand, counting down.
TTTGGTTTGAATAGCTACGTCTAAAGAACAAAGGAAGCAGAATATCTATACTGTAGTCATGTTGCTTCTTTTTTCCGTAGAGTCAGCCAATTAAATAGAAAAATTCAATGTTAGGCTTTGTATTTTTTATTTTTTTTTTATTTTTCATGTTTTGCTCAGAGAGATTTGTATGGAAAACTTCCACTCGAAACCATTGAGGAAGACGATGGAAAAACGTGTTCGAATTTTTGTAGGAATCCCTCTTAGTATCCTTCTAAAGGGCCAATCACCAGTTTTCAGGGATAGGGTCTCCGATTGTTGTTTTCTCTGGATTTTGTTCCAAATACACACACCATTCAATGTATGGTTAATATCCGTGAAATTTAGGTATTTTGACCAAATCGTTTCTTTCGAGCGCACGTTTTAATCTCCGCTCTCTGTGTTTTAAGTACCATTGACGAAACCATGAACCAAAACCGCCAAACTCGACATCCAGTGCGTTTCTAACGTATTATCACCATTCACGAAAGCCTATCAAGTGCAACAGAAGCCCATTTTTCATAGATTTTTCTTTCACATAACCCCCCCCCCCTCTCACTAGCCTGACCGATGATCCGCAGACAGACATGTTGCAGAGCGGGGCGGGCGGTGGCGCATCCCGGCGTCGCGCACAATGCTCGGCTACCGGTCGGGTGGGAGGATGATTGGTGAGTGCGACCAGTGATGAGTGGTGAACGGAGCCTCGAGCCTCTTCACCATCAAGCTGCAGAAGCATCAGCCACAGCCCACCGGCTCATCTTTCAACTTTCAAGTGGTGGCTCCTGCTGATGCACAGCACAGCACAGGCCTCGGTCGGGTCGGGACTCCTCGAAATCGGTGGTTCGCATCGCAACTCGAAGTCGTAGCCCTGCCCTTTACAGGGTTGCCAAGCGATGGGAAACAATGCGCCCATTTCCGCTTCATAAAGTGGTTACACTGCACAGAAAACACAGAAGGAACGCTTTGGTAGCGCTGAATCAACCCTGCATGCATGCTGCTTGCAACAAAGATGGCCAACGACGGCATTAGACAAAGTAGGTACTTATACTCGGCGTTTCCATTTTAGAATTCCGGCAAATCGACACAGCACGTAATACATTCACAGCTGTAATCACAAACCATTAGTAGAAAGTAAAATTTACCTGAAAAACACAAAATGTAAGTACTATGAAGAAGTGAGACGTTTGTTTACATTCTGACCAACATATGCACGCAGGATTGATTCGCCCTTAAACCGCCATCATAGGCTTTCCTTAAAACCCTTATTGTGGGTTTACGAGTAGATTTTGAGACTGTTCGATGCTCTGAATGTGATTTTAACGCGATCTTACACCAGAATCAACCCTCTTTGACGCTGTAGCATTAGTATTCAACAGAGTCATTGCAGACTTTTCCCCCCAAACTCCTGGCAACTATGGCCCAATACTGCCCATGCGGAGAATACCAACTCAATATAAGCCGGCTCGAGCCTCAGGTTGGGTATAATCGTCGGGTGGGTGGATGCCTGGATGGGTTGATGCCGATGGGCTGTCAGCGAAATTTGTGCTCTGTGTTGGCCGACGTGGATATTTCGACGAGACGCGATCCAGCAATTCCTCTTCGGAGAAGCGCAGGCGACCAAAGCAAAGGTTGTCGGATTTCGCGAAATATAATCTTTATCTCCTGCTTTCGTCTTAACACGAGCTGATTATTATTAGCAACTTTTCGATCGAAAACACAGTTTATTGAGAGATTGCTCGAAAAACTGAAACTATTTATCCGTTTCTAATACACGCGTTTAAATGGGCATTATATATAGAGAGAAATAATAATTCTTGGCTACGGTTATGGCGTGTGTACCCTTCTGTCTAATTTCCATTATATGTATTTCTTTCCAAGTTTTTGCTTGTTTCGTACTTGAAGCAAAAAAATAGAAAAGCTATTGCGCTCTCGCGCGGCAGGTGAAAGCTGCTTTGTATTTCAACATTTTAAGACTAAAAAGCGTCAATCGAAAAGGGTAAGGTCCGGTCCTCATAGGTTCAGAGCCTGACATCCCTTTGTTCAACGACGTCCACAGGTCACGGCAATGAACTGATGGAGGTAACGTCGGATAGAAATCGATTAATCGAGTTCTGCCTTGAAAATTGCCTGGGTCTCTTGCGGTGGACCATCTTTTAGTGAAGATTTAAACTTAATGGAATCGAATTGAAAACCAGATGAGAAAATCGGTGCATCGATCGTATTTAGACAGACTACTTTTATTTGTCAAATGCCGAGGGCTCGCTACTTGCAAGGTATATCGAACGGAAGCGAGAGAGGAAAAATCGATTTATCGATCTTGAGTCGTCCGTAAAGAGCCTATGCTAAGATGGAATGGATGACTGTTAGCTTGACCATAAATCTGAAACTTGTATGTCGTATGTATCTATCAGTCGCGAGTTGCCCTTATTTCCTGTTCCAAATTGGTTTTATCTTGACTTGTCCAAGCGTCGAGCGCTTTATAAGTTAAGCCGATCCGATGTGACGCGGCCGCGGCCCGGAGGACCAGTCGCGGGGCGGAGCGGCAAACCGTTCCGGTCTTAGTGACCAACGACGCACAGCGGATCAAGTTTTAAGCTTTAGACCGAAATGAAAGCATTAGGTTTCAATGAGAATGTCAGACAACTCCCGGAAGTATAGGCTACCCGCAATACTTATTTCAATGAATTTACGCATTGAGGGTGGCCTACCTAAGTCAATACCTTAGGAGTTGTCTTACATTATTTTTGTTCCCGACTGTAACCCCGTGATCAAAGCCGTAGCCAAGAATTTATCTACCTCTCTCTCTTTACCAATTTGACTGCATGTGTAAGAAAAGGACAGAAACAGTGACCGAAGTCGCGTGACAGCGCCTATCTCCATATTTTGCTAAACATGCGTTCAAATAGGCAAAGAGAGAGAAAGACACTTCTTGACAACGGCTATGTCTGGAACACCAACTCTTTTTATCTTTTCTAAACTGGAATTGGCGTAATAATAGCGCTCTGTCAATGAAAACTCAGATAGTTTTTACATGATGAGGGCAATCAGGGACGAAAGGATCTTTGGATGTTTGTTGGATGAAACTGATGAGCCTTGACTTTTGGAATTAAAATATTAGGAAGCCCGAAGACCGTACGTATACCAAGTCGAGCTCTAAATTACTGATCATTTGGTATGTGCACCAATCAAAAGTTTTCGAATTGTTCGTTTGGAAAGTGCAAACTGCAATTAATAATAACTGCCTTCATTGCTTCGTGCAATAGCGCGCAAAGAGAAATATTCATGCTAGTTTACCCTCTCGGAATTTTCTGATAGCCCAAAGTGAGGCCTGAATTGCCGCCGAAGAACCGTTGACGATTATGAATATTGCCTGAAGTCTGTTTTGTGTGTATGTTTTTCGCCAAAAGGTTTAGCAGTATTGTTTTTCAATCGTGGGGAAACCTTCGAAGAAATTTCCCGGCCCCCGGAAGAACTTCCTCCCATTTCGTGTCTATAGATCTCCCAAAAGTTGAGGTGACCATATCATTGGTTAGCGGTTTACAAACCGTCGAACTTTATTGAGACATTTTTTGTTTTTTGTTTTTTGTTTTTTAATAATAATATTTTCGTGCAACTTTCAAAAGTTTTTGATACCGTGCCCCCATTGTGCGCGAGTTGATTCCGGGCGTTGCGGCGGAGCGCGGTAGAGCGCAACACGGCAACGACCACTCATTATGGAAGAGACCAGAAACCTCGGACCAGTGACCTTCCCCTCCACTCCAACCCCCCACCCGCACCGCCCTCCCCTAAACATCGGAGCAAGCAACAGGTCTTCATCGCCTTTTACCGGTTAACCAGTTAACATGGTGTAGAAAACCTTCCTTCGCCGTTTCTCACAGAAACCATTCCTTGCCGTGCATGCATGCTTGTGATGTGAGCTTACCACCGCACCGCCGCGCTGTCGCAGTCGCCGCCATGTTTGTGCTCTTGATATAAAGGAGCTCTTGCCGCGTGAAATTTACACAACTTTCAACACACACGCACACACAGAAACGGAAGACGAAGGAGGAAGAGAAGGAGAGGACACTAACACTTTGGCACTAAGGAAACCGGTTGCACTGCTCTGATAAAGTTATGAAACATCGATAGATTCCGGTCGGTTTGTGCGGTGGTCGGCGGTCATCGGAGACCGGAGAAGAACTTTAGTCTCTGTCATTTGTAGTCTCTCATGCTCGTTTGGACCATTGATGCTAGATTTGGCGAATATATATATATATATATATATATATATATATATATATATATATATATTATATATATATATATATATATATATATATATATATTATTATATATATATATATACATAAGTCTTGTATAGGAAAGTTGTATATGTTTATCTAAACCTGGCATCACTGGTTTGAACGTCCGTCCGAGTTTGAAGCGGTCAAACGCAGACGACTCTACGACTCGCACTTGTTCCCGCGGTTTGATGAATGGGACTTGTGACTTGTCTCGTCTACGAAAAGCCATAAAAAACAACAACAACAGAGGTCAAGGGAATGGTAAAAAAAACAATCGACTGCCGTATAAGCCACATTCATGAAAAAGTTTTGATTCGGCGATTTGGTTGCCAATTCGTTCGTGGTGAAGTAGTACAATTCAGGGCTCGCGTATACTGAAAAAAAAACCTCTTTGGTAGCGCTGACAAAATCTTTGGTAGAAAAATGACGCTGCAAAACACAGTAGTTGAGCCAACCAACTTTTTGGTTCACCTACAGCAAAATCCCTTCAGTTAGGCGTACGAAACCTTTGGTTAGCTCTACTGAAGTCTTTTTCTGGGTCATTTTCCACGAAAGGTTTTGTCAGCGCTACCAAAGCGGGTTTCATATTTTTTCTGTGTGAGAAGTGAGTTAAGTAAGTCAGGGGGGGGGGGCGGAAGCGTTTTGAAAAAGCACGTGAAAAGATGTAATTATTTCGCATAAAAACATTGCATCAATTTATAACTCATCAATCTGTGCGGAGGAACTTTCAGATATTCTACATCACTTTATAGTATTCATAGGTTTATAAATTTATAGTATTATAGTATTTATTTATAGGTTTTAGTTCGACCATAAAGAGCTGAAAATAGGGAAAAATTGAAGATTCAAAGTTATTGTGATATTATGGTCAGCGGAACGAAACAAATGAAGCAATCGGAGGACATTTTGATACGAAAGCTGAGCCTGTAGGAGACGCATTGAATATATTTAAATAAAATTCACTCTTTCCCTACATCTTCCCCTCCATTCTTCGTTCATAATTCCTTTCTCTTTCATTTTATATTATAAATTTTGACCTACCTCAAATTGAGGAAGGAAGCATAAATAGATGACTAGTCGACTGAAGTGACTCCATAGTCAACAAAATCCATTCTCTTAATGTACCCACTGCGGATCCTCAGTTTTAATATACGAAAAAACTTCGCAAGATATCAGTCCTATATGAACTGATTTATTGATCGTATCAAGAGTGGAGTCTTGATTCATCGTTTGGTTAAAGCAAAACCTTGGCCACAGTAATTGGTCATTAAGTCGTCCTGAAAAGGAAACCCTATCGTAGAAAAGATTACAAAGAAGTCGTTAAATGTTCTCAAAAGTAGAAAACCATTAAAAACTAATAAATACCCTGGTGCATGACCTAGCAAAAGTGACCTATATAAGTTTTGAGTGTGTAGGTTGCAACTGCTCAAATGCCTAGACTCTGACCTATTTGTCTGCTTATAGCTCAAGCTGTCTAAAATTCACCTTTTTACTGTACCGATAATGAATCTTTAAAAACCTACAACTAAAGATACCTTATGTTGGCCTTCATTCAAGAGTATGCCAGTGGCGGCTCGTGCGATTTGGCAACCATGCAATTTTTCCAGTTACACTTTGATAGAACAATCGATTAGTCTTCAAGAGGGCGGATCGATTGTTTAACGTTTGTTTAATGGGGGGGGGGGGTATCGAAGCGATTATATCGTCACGCTAAATGAGTCTTATCCCAATTTTTTCGTACAAGCCATGGGCACTACTTCCTAAGTATGAGCTGTTGCACACTTTTGCCACAGCCGGTATTAGAGTCGTTTCATGTGTAAAATCCTCAAAAAAAAAACGTAAACATTATGTTAACATTCTGCACTAAACAATTATAAAATCCACGCCTAAAGTCAGCAAATGCTTTTAAACGCACGTCCCTAATGACGATGTTGGGCAATACGCGAGATTCCCATCTAAATGTTGCCACTCTTTCTATGCTAGGAAGGTAGATTCACAGAGTAACTAGTCACCAGAGGACTGATGAACAGCTAATTGGTGGTACCGTTACACCTGGTGACACTGGTACCAAAGGAAAGTCGTCTCTTATTGGTAACTTCTTGATGGAGTGACATTTTTGCTGGGGATCTCCCGTAGACTCAATTAGTGAGACGTCACGATGCAACATATCGCTGCGATATATCGAATTGTGACCAAACAAACAACCCCCCGCTTAGCTTCACGACGGCTGAGCGGGGGCGTGTTTTTTGGCCACAATTCGATATATTGCATCCGCATGCGATGACGTCATCACTGATAAAGTCTATTATTTGTGCCCAACATTGCCATTACGGTCGTGCGTTTAAAAGCATTTAATGAGTTTAGGAGGGGACAATGGCGTCGCGTGCAATCTGGCAACGCTGCATTTTCTCCATTTAAACGTAGGAAAAAAGTCGGACTATTGGAGGTGCACAGTGCTCTCTCTCGAATCGATATTTTGCATGGGTTTAAATGGAAGATTTGCAGCGTTGCCAGCCTGCATGCGACGCCACTGTGAGTGGATTTCGTAAGTTTTTAGTCTTACGATCGTTATTTTGGTGGTTTTACATTTGAATTGACGTTTAAATTGCCTGTAGCAAAAGTGTGCAACAGCCCCATTGAAGTCTCCTCTTGAAATTGAATTATCCTCCGTGAGGTTATATTATTATGATTTTCTTTTAAAGCCAAGCGATATATCGAACCTGTAACTCCGCTTGTGAGTCGTGACGTCACAAACCCAATCAGTTCGATATCCAAAACGCGCAAGCCAGAGCAAAAAGCGCAACAACAACAAAGCAACAATAACATCAGCAGCTCATGTAACCCACGGAAAGCACCATGCGCAAGCGCAAAGAGCAAAAAAATGTTGGGAGTGAAAGTTTTTTGACTAGATTTTCCCCCCCTCTAACCCCCTCCCCACTCCGCGTTAGTCGCGTCACCACGACCGACGGACGGTCCGGATTCTTTTCAACTATTAGAATAAGTATTCACATGAATATTGCATAAGGAGCAATTACTCTCGGACCGCCGCCGAGCTGTTTCTGTATACAACTCTACGGTCTTGCTCTTGTGCTCGATCGGATCGGATCGGGGCTTTGCTTTGCTTTGCGCTTAGTCACTTAATCACTTAACGACTTGCCATGCTATTGCTTATGCCATGATATACCATGCGCATGCGCAGTGCCTCGTCCCGTCCCGTCCCGTCTCAACGAAAACGACTCTCCTTGCTCGGACATAAGACATTAAACATTACCTTATACCCCCGTGACAACAAATTTCACTTACGAGATTGCGGTGACTCGCGACTTGACAAATGTTATACAAGGAACTGTGATCCGCCGATCCGGTTGCCTCATACATACTTAATAGAGGGCTAATTTTCTTTTTCCGCGATGCGGCGCAAGAAACTTTTTTTCGTTTTTTGTTTTTGTTTTTTTTCTGTATCGGCGAAACGCGCGCTCTCGAAGGCCCTGTATCCCTTTTCATGCATGGCGCACGTTGATTGGTTCAATCAGGACGGGACTCATGAAACGTTACGACAAAAACACCTGTGGTTACCTAATGGGGGCTCTTGCAAACTTTTGCTGTGAGCATGTGAATAGTCCAATCTCTTGTTAAAACGAGCAAAAATCATGAACTTTACACTAAAGAAGTCTAAAATGCAGTAATAAACTTATAAAACTGCTATAACGTAATGATCGTAATGGCAGTTCAAAGCAGGTATAGCATGGGAGATTCCTGTCTAATTTGTCACTTCTTCTATGGAAACACAGAGATATGTTTCAAATTAGATAGGAATCAGCTGTACAAGATGCCCGCGTCTCTCGACTCTCCGCCATTAAGCCCGATTTTTAGCGTGCGAATTTCGTGTTTTTTTAGTGTATTCTTATTGTCATTTTTACAGGTTTTTATGCGAGAATCAACTCTTCAATCCCCAGTAGCAAAAGTTTGCAAGAGCCCCATTCGAAATAATGACTCCCATGTTCTCTGTTATTTTGTACATTTTTCTTTCCTCTTGAACACCCCCTGAGAGTCGAGTGAAAATCGGGCACTTTCATGATGTTACACAGATTAAACAGACAAAAAATTCTTTTGTATAGCGGTGACAAAACCTTTAGTAGAAAAATTACGTAGCTTAGTAGAGCTAACCAAAGGTTTTGTACCCCTAAGGCGCCTAACTAAAGAGATTTTGCTGGGCGAACCAACACATTTTTGTCGGCTCAACTAAAGTCTTTTACTGGCTTATTTTTCTACTAAAGGTTTTGTCAGCGCTACCGAAGTGTTTTTTTTTCTGTTTTTCCTGTCTAAAGATCCGTAGCTCTATACGCTTGCGGAAAGATAGGTTGGAATTTTCTCTAACTCCTTATTATCTGCTCTGTATATTGCAAAGAATTGAAGTTCCTTCGCTTTCTCTGTTTTCGATTCTGATTTGTTTTATTTTTCTGTTTCAGGTATGTCTTTTCTGACAGCAGTCAATTTCGTTGTCTCTCTCTAAAAAGGTATTAAACAGTGTGAAGTATTTTTTATACATATACGAATATACACACAGAAAATTTTAAGTAGCCCGATACTAGAAATAGATAGGAAGAGAGGTGGGGCCCAAAGCTATGAAAACTTAAACATTCAAGGGGAGACGTTTCGGGCTATAGAACGATTTTCAATCAATAAAACATAAATAAAAAGAAAAAAGAAACGCAGAAAAACACAGCGAAGGCCTACAAGATGGAAGAGCAACTCAAAAAAACAAAAACAAAAAAAGATGGATAAAGGAGCTGTCACGTGACCTCAGCCCCTGTCTCCGTCCTTTTCCAACACATGCATACAGGGTGTTGAAAAACTGTTCCCGAATATTTCAGGGGCGGATTTTACAGGTCAAAATAAGACCTTTTTTTCCTATAAACATGTGTCCGAAAATGCCCCCCTTTTGAGCTACAGCCCCCCAAAGTTTTAAAAAATTTACGGTTTTTTTGGAATAGCGACCACTATTATGAACCAAATGTCTTAAACCTTGGTGTCCGAAAGTAATTTTACGTGTAGAATCCATTAATGACCTCGAAAAATTCAGAAATTGATTCTAATTGTACTTTTCACGCAATATTGTACCTTTAACGGCACGAATTTTATGTTACGGATTAAAATTTTGAAGAATAATTACCGAAATCAGGTGCGAAAAACCCTTAGAAAGATTTTTGGTACTCTTTGTTTCTTTCGATACGACGCATTTTAAGCGAGATAATCGCTGCACAGTGTGGAAAAGTCAGCGTTTTTACCATAGCGGCCGGCCCGTAGAAGCAGCGGAGAGGCGGGTTGCATACTCACTGCCGTTTTTCATGGTAAAAGCGCTGACTCTTCCACACTGTGCAGCGATTATCTCGCTTAAAACGCGTCGTATCGAAAGAAACAAAGAGTACCAAAAATCTTTCTAAGGGTTTTTCGCATCTGATTTCGGTAATTATTCTTCAAAATTTTAATCCGTAACATAAAATTCGTGCCGTTAAAGGTACAATATTGCGTGAAAAGTACAATTAGAATCAATTTCTGAATTTTTCGAGGTCATTAATGGATTCTACACGTAAAATTACTTTCGGACACCAAGTTTTAAGACATTTGGCTCATAATAGTGGTCGCTATTCCAAAAAAACCGTAAATTTTTTAAAACTTTGGGGGGCTGTAGCTCAAAAGGGGGGCATTTTCGGACGCATGTTTATAGGGAAAAAAGGTCTTATTTTGACCTGTAAAATCTGCCCCTGAAATATTCGGGAACAGTTTTTCAACACCCTGTATAGTAAAATGAGAGGAAAAGTGTTCAGCCTGGCATCGAAACAGCGGTTTGCAATTTTGCCTGAGCATCACCCTTTTAATTTCACAGCGACATCATATCGCGGCGTGAGACGGCCGTTCAGACGATGCTGGGGGGGGGGGGCTGGGGTGTTGCCCCCCTTTTCGCTTATCACCCCATGAGCCCCCTCCAATGAGGGATAGATGGTGCGTCGCGTCAGCCGCGTCATGTCTCAGCATATAAGGTAAAGTGACGCATAGGCATAGCCAGATTAGTCTTTCTCTCTCTTTGCCCCTTTGATTGCGTGTGTTGAAAGAGGACAGCAACAGGGGCTGAAGGCAACTTGACAGCCCCTTTGATTCATCCTTTTCTAACACATGCGTTCAAATGAGCAAAGAGAGAGAAAGAAATTCCTGGCTACGGCTATGAAGTGACGTGATATGACGTGGCGTGATATGACGTGACGTGATCGGGAATTTGGCGGAGAGGTGCAGTGCGGTGGCGGAGTCCCCGTCGCGCTCGTCAAGGTCCCACGTCTATCCTCTGTCTCGGTTGTCCGTTTCAGGGCTGCCATTTTGCGTTTATTTATAAGCACCCCTCCATTTAACTCTGCGTAAGTGATTTAAGTTTCTCGTCAAAATTGGCAACACTGGTCCGTTTGTTTAGTAAAGAAAAGAAAAAAAAAGTAGCTTCTTGATCGTCTGGCGGCAATCCCGAAACAGGAGGAGGGAGTAGGGCTAGCTCTGGCTGAGGGAGTATATGATATTCTGTGCGATAACAACTCGAATTAATAGAAATCCCGGGTTTTCAATTTTGCTTTCCGTGGGCTTGGTGCCTGCTTTCGCTGAACGAGACGCTCTGCGAACAGTGGTATACTTAACTCACTGCGCGCATTACATAGTAGGTGGAAATGAATGGGAATTTTGTCTACCTGAATTCTTTCAGCTATATTTGACTGAAATAGAAGAATGGGGATTTCTATATTTCCCTGTGTTGTACGAAGCCTTTCTATGGTTTGAATTTATAAAATCACAATTCATGATATGGGCTCCGAGAGGGGTTGGCTAGGGGAAAGAGGGGCTTATGTAGTGTATCCCTCTGAGAATAAAATCATGCAATTTACGATGACTTTTTCAAGAAAATGAGATGAAAACGTGCAAAAAGTGGAGAAAACCTGGGATCTTTGCCCACCCTTGGAAAATTTTCTCTCAGCACCCTTGTGTTCATTACCATTGGACAAATGTCACAAATGCCAGTAAAACTAGTAAGAAAGGACAAAAAACTGAGTAATTCTTGACCGGGAAAGCGCTAGTTTTTCAGCCGCTTAGAAAAAAAAGGGACAAAAACTATTTGGTAGCGCTGGCAAAACCTTTTGGTAGAAAAATGACCCAGCAAAAGACTCTAGTTGAGCCTACCAAATGTTTTGTACGCCTTACTGAAGAGGTTTTGCTGGGTGAACCAAAGATTTGATTGACTCAATTCAAGTCCTTTGCTGGGTGACTTTTCTGTACCAAAGGTTTTGTCAGCGCTACCAAAGCGTTTTTTCTCCCTGTTTGTTCTTGCTTCAACCTTCAAGCGTGTTACCTAGAGAAATCTCGTTTCGGAGCAATTTCGCGACTAAAATCGCTGAAAATTTCATATCCACCAATTCCCACAATCTGTCCCTGTATGCGACGCGGTCGTCCTACCAACTCCTCCCCCCCCCCCCCCCCCCACCTTTCACTGTCTCTCTTAACTCGGGTTTTTAATGGAGGGAAATCAACGAGAGTGAGGTGATGCAGGAGGAAGAAGAAAAAGACGACGCCGAAAGAAAATTGATCGCATGCATAAATTACGCCATTTTGTGAGCTGTGCAAAATAATCGTCTGTCCTTTCTTCGTTGTTGTTATACCATTGATGTTGTTGATGTTATAACTGTAGTGATGTTACTTTTGAGCCGCACCCGGCACGGCATCGGCACCTGCTCATATCTTCCTTTCTCCGTCCGTCCTCTTCGCTTCTCACCCTCACCTTCATCGTTTGCTCTGCTGTATTTACATATATTTCCCTCTTCCCAACCCCCCTTTTACAACAATACTAAGGCTGACGAGAGATAATGTAACGCTACAGAAAGGATATGGGAACATTCAAAGTATTGCACCTGATGAGGACAAACCCCTTTTTCACCCCCTTTTTTGCTCCGTCTCTTCAGTCGCGAATTGCAAGTGACTCAAATCCGCGACCCATGCATGTAGACTTTTTCTATCTTTTAACTTAAAAACTAAACAATTGCAGAGAAAATACCCACCCCTTATTCCTGCGTAGGGAAAGTCCAATTTTTTCTGAAAAATTTTTGTAACCTTTCGTATACAATTAACTTTTTCTTTCTTCCATCTTCTTACTTTTGACTTTCAGGATCAATGGGAGACTCTGAGATCTTGAATGCTAAGATGCGCGTTCCGTAATTCCGTTGGAAATTGCCGATCGAAACAGTTTGCTCCCTCCGTAGGTCCTGCTGCAAATTGAAGAAACCTTCTACCTCGACTTGAGTAAACTCAAAACTGTCGCACTATACCAGTTATCCTCCATAACGGCGACCTATCAGAAAGAAAAATCGAAGAAACCGGCTCACAAGGGATTAATTCTGACCTAACCAACATTATATCGATTTTTCATGCAAGCACGTTTCTCATGACTCTTTCAACTGTCGTATTATATCTTGACGCGCGGTCCCACCGATTTTTGTCAATGCATCAAAATTATATCACTCACACCAAGCGTATATGAATATAAGCTCAGAGTAAACACTCGATAGAGGTATAGTGAGGTATTATTACCTAAATGCGCGTGAGTAAGTAAACAGGCGGGAAAGAAGTTGAAAAATTACAGGCATTTACTTAACATCATACTCATACACAGCACCGAAAACACACACACTCTCGCACAGGTATCGAAAATCGGAAACGATGGCTGATAAACATGATGTAAAGCGGTTGGCCTAACCGGACGTGCACTCGCGGAGAATGATGGATCGCGTCACGCCCTGTGTCACGCGACGAGAGCTTTTTTTTTCGCTGACTAATACAAAGCGGAAATCTGAGCCAGCCGCGGGCCGTGTATGAGGTCCAAGGGTCACGCTCTCAACGCAGGTCAAATCCACGGCGGCAGTCAACTACCCCCGACCCCCTCCCTTCAAGACTTACGATCATCCGCCAATCACCTCGTAGCGTTTGTTTAATTCGTGGTGCGAGGGTAAGTTTGAGGCGGCGTTGCCAGGTTTGAGTCGAAGTTCGCAATGCACATCGCACACCCACTCCGATCTCTACCCTTCTGCACTGTGAAAAATGTTCCTGTTATTCAACCGAAATTCCGTTTAGGAAAGTATTAAACAGAATTCTTGTTCAAGAATCAAGAAACCGGGATGCCGGTTACATTTACCGAAATCCCTGATACATTAACCGGACTTCCGATCACTTCAACCGTAATTCTGACAATTCTTTCCTAAACGTGATTCCGGTTATGTTAACGGGAAATTTTTTTCGGTCTGATGTTGTGAAACTCCCGGGAATTTACTCTGCGTGTATCCCAGTTTTTTTTGTTTTTTTTTCCTGGGATATTTTCGGAATGAGATTCAACCCTGCCTTCAAAAGATAAAATTTCATTCCACAAATTTCGGTTGCAGGATTTCCAGGCCTGCCAGGATTTGTATGAATTTTTCCATAGCGTCTTTGACAGCTATCATAAATTTAGTTTGGAGGAAACTATAAATTGTTGAGAATGAGGGAAGTATGAAGAATTTTTAAGGAACCGGAGAGTACTTTCTCTTTATTATTTACCGGGCCAGAATAGCTCTAAAGAAACATGTTTCATTTGACTTAATATCATCCTTTTTGTTGGTATATATCCTTGTGAATCGTTCGAAATCGTCTCCGATTTTTTTTTTCTTCTTCTTTTTTCTCTCTTTTGAAAGTTCTGGGGTGAGGGGGTTCAGAATATTTTCCTCGGCATAAATTGGCAACACTGGTCCGATTAGTCGTAGTCGGAACTTTCGAAAAGCTGCATCGAGATCACGTTCACCCCTTTCGCAGGTCGCATCGCCGCTCACAGATCTGTGGGAAAAAAGGTTACGAAATGGTGTCACTGTAAGGGGAGACCCGCGAAACCCACCGCAGCGCAGGAGGGTGAAACGCGCGAAGCCTTTTTTTACCCTTGATCTTTCATTAGTCATGCTCTCAGTTGGTCGCACTATTTTCAATGCAATTATTCATCGTGCTCAATTAATCGTATCCAAAATATTTATAAATTGCATGTGCTAGGCTTTAGGGAGGCTTTTATCGCACAGTCACGGTTTTAATGCAATTATAATGTACGATTTGGAAGTGTTTCGTGAAATCGTGAATCACCGGGATTCTTTTTTCATGGATGTGCTTCACTTTTCGGGAATTTCTCACGTTGAACGGGAAAATAATGAAAGCAGATTATTTGTGGAGCATAAAGGATTGAACCTATTCTATATATAATTAAATCTTTTGCATTTGCAACACCATGTAAAGCTTTTTGCCATTCAAACCTATGCAAAAGTATCGATATCTTGGGGGTACAGTCGCACCTCCTGACGATCGATTGTTTTACGTAGGTTTAAATACACGTATCTCCTTTCTTCGCTATACTACTTCTTTCTTTTCAGATGTTTCTCTGTAGTATATTGTATTTGTATCGCTGTTCCTTTCAATACTAGTAATTTTGCTTCCTTTGTTCATTTAACTTTTGTTTTTTGCTTTCCTAATCGCATGTAATTATTCCATAAATTATACTTATATCGATGTGTGTGTACCTACAGATGACGAGCAACAGCTCGAAAAGCATTTTCAACAATAAATTTCATAAAATCCTCATCTCGGCAAATCATTTTTACATTTGGTGTAGCCAAAGTTTGCCACAACAGACTCACTGAGGTCATATAGCCATTTCCTTTAGTTATCTGTATTACCACACCTTTCAGTTTAATACTTATCTTGAGCGGCCGCCGCTAATTTTCAGTTTATTCAACCTATCATTGATATCGCTTGTCCTGAAGATTAACAGGGAGTGACTTGACCGATTTTTCCATATCCAGTATACTCAGTCTCACAATACCGCGTACCCGGCTCTGCTCGGGCGTACCGCTGGATATACCCAGGTCTTTGTATTATATCCCGATTTTGCATTCCTATTACTCACACCGCACAACCGCACACATACATACCATCCACCCGCCCGGCCGTCTACGAGTCTGCGTCATTTCACCTCCCGATCCGCGTTCATGCCCACGGTGAACTTTGGTACCCTTACTCGTACCCGCTGCAAAATTACCGGTAAATCGCAAGTCATAGCGTCTCGTATATACCGCGTATAACGCAACACCAGCGCGTAACTCGTCTTAGACGCGATCGTCTCACAGTGGGCATTCCCCCTCCCCCCGATTGCCGCATGTGTGTTTAACTGCTCAGTGCTGCCCTTATTCGATTTTTAAATCGACAGTTCGATATTTCGACTTTCTTTGGCATCGAGCTCTCCGCTCAAGATCGGTGGCGCACGCAGTCTTTATTGGAAGAGGCCAGTATAATGGCTCGTGCAAGTTGGCAACCATGCTTCTTTGCCATTTAAACCTATGCAAAAGTATCGATATCTTTGGGTTGCAAGCACCTCCTGAAGATCGATTGTTTTACGTAGGTATGAATGACGGAAATACGTTATTGCTGTTGGAAATTGTGATTTTCATATTAAATGCTGTCAAGCTAAGTATTCCTAAAACTAGTCAGACTTTGTGAGCTCACTGTCTCCCCTATATTTTGTTCTCACGCCTACAGCATCCTAAGACACTTGAACTGATTTTTACGACTTACAGCTGAGGCTGGGGTTCATCATCTAGACCAACGCTCCAAATCATCCCTCTTCTGCTATTCAGTCTGCCTTGAACTTCGTTCCGAATATCACCCGTGTTTGACCAAAATAAAAGTATTCGTTCTATCCTGCAATTCTTGTTGTTCTTATTTGTTTCATTATTATTATCATTTAAACATAACCTTTAATTTTCAACAGGTTATGGGCCCAGTCCCTATACTCTTGCTATAAACATATTCTTTGTGTATTTGTGCGGTTATGAATAAACACAAAGAAAGCGGTCTGCGTTGTTTGTGAGTGGTTACTAGTAAACAAAAAAGAAAAATAAATTGTTTCCGCGTTTCGTTTGCTTATCTTGTGTCTTGGTCAAATGTTGATTCTAGTCTCCGTGTTGTTGTTATCATCATTATTATACATATAAAAATATTAAAATCGTATAAAGCCTTTTTGGTGTGCGCGTAATCGAACTAGTGAAAAGTGGAATCTTTCGGTGTGTTAAGTGTGGAAAAGCTGAGAGGAAGGTAAATTACGAAGTTTGAGAATTTTTTCAAACAATAGTTATATGATAAAAAAAAAAAACAAAACAAAACAAAAACAGTGCATTTAAAATAGCTACAGAAGTTTTTTTTAAAAAAAAAAAATCTAAAATTGAGACTGAAAATTAATGTATCGAGCGAGACGAAATGGACAAACCAGTGCTGAGGTAAAGTGCGTGGAAATGAGGGGAATTTTTTTTTTTAACAGCACGAAAAAGAAATCCCTATCGCAACGCTTGTGAGTGATATCGAATATATTTATCATAAAATTGAAAGCCATCAACCAATCTATTGGCGAACATTTACTCGTAACCAAAAAATTATGAGCACACTTCCGGAGTGAATGAATGTGCTTGTAACAGCAAATCGGGAAGTGACAGCAAACTACACAAAAAACGTGCGTTAACATTTTTGTCAGAATTGATAACTGAAGACAATCGCAAAAACAGCCCTCTGTCTAAGGCTTAAAGTGTTTTAATATGTTGTCATAAATACGGTCATCTAAAACACATTGTAACAAAGTAAAAAATATTATAAATTAACCGAAGTGCCGCTATTGTGATGCAGTTGGACTTGTTAGGGCAAACTGCTGTCAAACAAGAGCAAAAAGGAGAAGAGGCAAAATACTGCTCTATCTGTGAAAGAACAAATCATTTCAAAGAAGGGAGTGCTTGCTCAAAAATGAAAATTGTTTCACTGGTGACAACATGAAAGTCCAGGAAAATGTATTTCCTCAATAATGCTCGTATGGATGTCAACAAATCGTCGACGAACCAATCGGAATCGCACGCAAATTGGGTGGTTCAATGTCACATTAGTGAAGGTGAAACACGCAATAGGTGTAACGTTTAGTATCGAACTAATCATGCGGTAGAAAAGTGTTTTCGTATAATTGAACAACATATAATAAATGACAAACGCGATGTATAGACGTGTGTCCTTCCAAAAGGTTCCACGGTTAAATTATATGCTGATTGGGTGGTTGATTTAAGACCCACTTCTCAGATGAAAGTGTCAAACTATCATAGTCACGTGATCAATGTGGATCAATATATTAACGAAATTAATGTGAAATTAATAGTGTGGTGAACCGTGGCCAAAAAGTTCAGTGGGTTAAAGGTTACAATCATCGGTAATCTTGAAACCAAAAGTTGCATAGTGAAAAACGTTTTAATTTGCACCCGATTTATGTAAAATCTCTTTCAATAAATCTAATGGCAAAGAACAGTGGAAACGTGCATTTCTCCCAAAAGGGCGTGATAGTGCGCAAAAACGATGCTCGTGATTGTTAGGACGGGATCGCGATTATAGTGTACTATTCTAAGTAAACTCTCAAGGTCACCGACCCTCGAAAAAGACGCGTCGTCTTGTCGCAAGATTGAACATTATCAAAGCAAAAATGCGTTCAAGCAATAACAGTGAAAGAAAAGTGAATCTCAGCTTCAATACGGAAACTCAGATTCAGAGAGGGACTTGCAAGGAACCAAATAGTAAAGACGACCACGAAGATGTAAGAAAAGCGGTTCAAGCCATTGACCACTTGAGATCCGACGCACCCTCACACGATGGAGAGGAAGAAAAAGAAGGTACCAAAACAGATGGTTGGGTGTCGATAGAGCCGACTGACTGACTGCGCGGAGAAGACCTTGACCTCGGCCAACAAACAGCAAACATCGCTTTTGGAGGGTGAGTTTGGGAATGACAGAGAGAGAGAGAATATCGAGAAAGAAGAGAGAGAGAGGGACAACCATGTGAGAGCAGGTACCCTCAGAGAAAGAGAGAGAGGGACAACCATGTGAGAGCAGGTACCCTCAGAGAAAGAGAGAGAGAGACAACCAAGCGGTACCCGAACCAGGAACTGTGAGTATCTAATGAAGGCAAATGAGGGGGTGAAACCAATGTCTCTAGACGAGGCTAAGACGTCACCAAACCGAGATAAAAGACACGCAGAAATGCATGAGGAATTCCTTTGCTTTTTTTTTCTTGACGATGAGACTTGGCCGCTGGTTGACCGACCGAAAAATAAGCAGCAATAAAAGAAAACATATAAGTATGGGTGTTCACAATTAAGAGAGATTAAAACGGTGAGGTGGACACAGATCTATAGAGAAAATGGAAGCCACAGGCTTTCACTCAGAAAAGAGGCATTGATTTTTATCAGACAATTTTTTTTTTCTCCAGTTGTCAAGAATTCTACAATTTGTTTCCTCTTTTGGCCTAGCCGCAGAGGAAGATTTGAATATTGAACATGTTAATGTAAACGCTGCATTCCTTAATGAAAACTTAGAGGAAGAAGTTTACATGGAACAGCTAGAGTGTTTTTTTTTCTCAAAAGAAGAAATGAACGTTAAGTATATGCTTCCTAATAAAAAAGGGGCATTGCATCGGTGAAAAAACAGGCATCCAAAGCCTGGAATAAAATGGAGATGAAAAATTGAAAAATTGGGGTTTCCATCAGCAATCTAAGTTGGGATACTTTTTTTTTGTATCAGTAAGAATTCAATTTTAATTTTTGCTTATTTAATTTTTGACGATTCATTGGTGTTTTGAAACGATAAGAACTAAAAAAGGGTTGAAATTAAAAGAATGTTGATGCATGAACAAAAGATCAAAAAATATAAGTATAATCAGTCGTTGCTTAGGCATGCACATAAAAAGAGACGAGTAGACACGAACCTTTTCAGTTAACCAAGAACAGTAGTTTGTTCGTAAAATAAATGATGAATTGCAAGGCGACCAAAAACGCCATTATAAATACGAACCCAAGTTGAGGGGGTCCATAAAAAGTAAAATGGCGAAAAAATTGATATACTGTATCAAAATTACATTGGTGGACGAATAAACCTAATTATACGCACTAGACCTGATAAAGCGTACGCAGTACGTTATCTAAGTTATTTTAACCAATATCCAACTGAGACTCATTGGAAAAATGTCAAATGTGTGTTAAGGAATTTAAAAGGTACTAAGGATAAAAATTTGACTTTTGAGAAAACTGCCAACTAGCAAGGGTGTGATTGATTACGTAGACGCTGATTGGGGTGGTGATTTTTTGTATTACACGGTTTTCTTTTTTTTCTGGTTTACTATTATGGGGGTGAGCCTGGTGTTTCTTGGGAGAGCCGGAAACAATATGAACTGTGGCCCTATCGAGCACAGAGGCCGAATATATGGGTCTCTCAGAAGCCACAAAGGAAGCGCGTTTTATACAAAACCTTTCCTTTGAATTATTCAATGAGCGTTTAAATGTGACTTTGTTCAACGATAATCAGGGAGCCCAAACAATTGGCAGAAAACCATATCTTTTTTATAGTCGAACGAAGCAGACATAAGACATCATTTCATTCGGACAGTGGTTCAAGAAAAGAGACTAAACTCAAAATACCTGTCAACGGATGAAATGATAGCTGATGTGCTCACGAAGCCTTTAAAAGGCAATAAACACGAAAACTGTGTGAGAAATTGATTCAAATGATATTTTTATTTGAATCAAATTGCTGTATTGAAAGTTTATGCATTTCACGATGTAAATGAAATGTATAAATCCTGTGATAAAGTCACAGAAGCGTGTGGTAAAGGCACGAAGTGTATAAATCCGGTGATAAAGTCACAGAAGCGTGTGGTAAAGGCACGAAGAGTATATAAAGTCCTGTGATAAAGTCACAGAAGCGTGTGGTAAAGGCACGAAGTGTATAAATCCTGTGATAAAGACACAGAAGCGTGTGGTAAAGGCACGAAGTGAATAAATCCTGTGATAAAGTCACAGAAGCGTGTGGTAAAGGCACGAAGTGTATAAATCCTGTGATAAAGTCACAGAAGCGTGTGGTAAAGGCACGAAGTGTATAAATCCTGTGATAAAGTCACAGAAGCGTGTGGTAAAGGCACGAAGAGTATATAAAGTCCTGTGATAAAGTCACAGAAGCGTGTGGTAAAGGCACGAAGTGTATAAATCCTGTGATAAAGACACAGAAGCGTGTGGTAAAGGCACGAAGAGTATATAAAGTCCTGTGATAAAGTCACAGAAGCGTGTGGTAAAGGCACGAAATGTATAAATCCTGTGATAAAGTCACAGAAGCGTGTGGTAAAGGCACGAAGTGTATAAATCCTGTGATAAAGTCACAGAAGCGTGTGGTAAAGGCACGAAGTGTATATAAAGTCCTGTGATAAAGTCACAGAAGCGTGTGGTAAAGGCACGAAGAGTATATAAAGTCCTGTGATGAAGTCACAGAAGCGTGTGGTAAAGGCACGAAATGTATAAATCCTGTGATAAAGTCACAGAAGCGTGTGGTAAAGGCACGAAGTGTATAAATCCTGTGATAAAGTCACAGAAGCGTGTGGTAAAGGCACGAAGTGTATAAATCCTGTGATAAAGTCACAGAAGCGTGTGGTAAAGGCACGAAGAGTATATAAAGTCCTGTGATAAAGTCACAGAAGCGTGTGGCAAAGACACGAAGTGTATGTAAAGTCTTGTGAAAAAGTCACAGAAGCGTGTGGTAAAGACACGAAGTGTATATAAAGTCCTGTGATAAAGTCACAGAAGCGTGTGGTAAAGGCACGAAGAGTATATAAAGTCCTGTGATGAAGTCACAGAAGCGTGTGGTAAAGGCACGAAATGTATAAATCCTGTGATAAAGTCACAGAAGCGTGTGGTAAAGGCACGAAGTGTATAAATCCTGTGATAAAGTCACAGAAGCGTGTGGTAAAGGCACGAAGTGTATAAATCCTGTGATAAAGTCACAGAAGCGTGTGGTAAAGGCACGAAGAGTATATAAAGTCCTGTGATAAAGTCACAGAAGCGTGTGGCAAAGACACGAAGTGTATGTAAAGTCTTGTGAAAAAGTCACAGAAGCGTGTGGTAAAGACACGAAGTGTATGCGAAGTGTGACAAAGTCACATAAGTGTGTGGTGAATACACAGAAGCGTGGTGTAATGGCACGAAGTATTTAAATGAATTATCCTGTGTGATAAATACACAGAAGCGTGTGGTAATGGCACGAAGTATTTAAATGAATTATCCTGTGTGATAAATACACAGAAGCGTGTGGGAATGGCACGAAGTATTTAAATGAATTAACCTGTGTGGTGGTAAATACACAGAAGCGCGTGGTAATGGCACGAAGTATTTAAATGAATTATCCTGTGTGAAAAATACACAGAAGCGTGTGGTAATGGCACGAAGTATTTAAATGAATTATCCTGTGTGATATAAGCACAGCAGTGTGTGTTAAAGGCACGATGAAACATATTTTGTGTGGTAAAAGCACTGACGTGTGGTAAAGGCAAGATGAACTAATATTTGTTTGGTAAAAGCAGAAACGTGTGATAAAGGCACGTTTAACGATTTAATTTTTTTTTGGTGAGAACATATTGAGGTGTAATGCAGCAGATATGGTGAAGAAACAATTATTTTTCTTAGTACTTTATTTTAATATAAAAATCAAGAGAGGGTGTTGGAAATTGTGATTTTCATATTAAATGCTGTCAAGCTAAGTATTCCTAAAACTAGTCAGACTTTGTGAGCTCACTGTCTCCCCTATATTTTGTTCTCACGCCTACAGCATCCTAAGACACTTGAACTGATTTTTACGACTTACAGCTGAGGCTGGGGTTCATCATCTAGACCAACGCTCCAAATCATCCCTCTTCTGCTATTCAGTCTGCCTTGAACTTCGTTCCGAATATCACCCGTGTTTGACCAAAATAAAAGTATTCGTTCTATCCTGCAATTCTTGTTGTTCTTATTTGTTTCATTATTATTATCATTTAAACATAACCTTTAATTTTCAACAATTGCCACATTGCACGGCTCGTTACTTGAAGAGGAGGCTGACATCGCTACTCTTCTGAAGTACCCTAACCTCTTTATCCTCATCTGTAAATCCTACCATACCTTCTCCTCCCACAACCGTCACTGCCTTTTATTCAAAGGTGGCTCGTGTTATTGCGTTCTCTCGATTTCTTCTCCATGTACACCTATGAAAAATAATCGCACTTGCGATACTTAATCCATGCGTGATACATTGGAATGAAATGAACATGATGTTTCATTCTCGTTGTCAATGCTTCGATGCATCTTTTTGATCCACTGGTTTTGCATGAATTTAAGATTCAGTAGTGTCATGATGTTTTGTCTTCGCCTTCACCCTTAGGATGTTAACCAAGACTTTCTAGCTTTTCTTCTGACACGAGTCAGTTTATACGTATGTATAATTTCAATAAATTCTACTATGGCAACCAACTTCTCTAACTGCGATATTCTGAATTTACATACATTGGTTTCAGTCGAACAAAATGTTTCATCTTACCTCTCTTCGAAATTTTCTGCGTTTTTTTCCACCGTGCGATAAGGCGGAGATGTCTGGGGGCTGAAACCGGTGGCACGACATTTGTGATGAACCTGCCCAGTGCCCGGCTCGGCATAGTCGCCCCCCCTCTCCTGCCCCTTCCGCTAATAATGCATGTCTGCAATCCGCGCGACGCGGACGCATCGGCATCGCATCGCGGCAACGAACGCGCAACGGTGACGTCCGATGCGGTGATGCGGTGACACAATAGGATTGGTGCTTGTGCCGAGCATGAAAGTTTAACCTGCACTCAAATATTTTCTCTCCGGGTTCTGTCCTTTTCGCTCGCAACTCACGTTATAATCATTACACCTCGTCTGCGCATGCGCAGTGCGCACGCTTGTAGGTAAGTATACGATCGTCGATCGTACAGGTCCCCGCGCGGTCGGCCGGTCCGTGCGCATTGTCACATTCGGCTACGATAGACACGCGCGCGTACAGCGATGCCGCATGGTCGGAGGTCGCTTCAGCTGAGACTCGTGGCGTAGAGATGCCGTTTTGCGTATATTTAACAGAGACAAACAACTACCATTAACTAAATGTTAACAACAATAAATGTTATTAACAATAACATTAACTAACATCAACTAAATCAATTATCTAACCTGGCTGCAGCAGAGGCACGCCGAATTCTCGCGGACTCATAAAAATCGTCGCAGGGTGTTGAACGGTGACATTCGGTAAATTCAGGGGGGATAGGCTGGGTAGGGCTAGGAATTGAAGTAAGGGTGCTCACCGTTCGACTCCCTGCGACGATTTTGATGAATCCACGAGATTTCAGAGTGCCTCAAATCTTCCTTATTTATTTGAGCGTTATTGTGCTCCGTCTCTACTTGTCTCTGATATTTAACGGCATTTTCCAATCCACCGATGATTCTACCGGTTGAGAAAAGATTACACCTCTCAGTTTTGTTCGTGACTGTTAAAGTACGGAAATACTCGCATTTGTAATATTTTCTCTACCCGTGGAGTCATCACTGACTTTAAAAAAACAACTTGCGGTTATTTTAATAATTTAGTGGCGATTGCACCGATTGAGAAACGATTACAGATCAGAGTATTTTCGAACGTTACTGTCATGAACTGAACCAAACTATGAATTCTTTTCTCAACCGCGGGAATCATCGGTGAATTGAAATATGTCATTGAATATGCACAGAAACGGCAGCGCTCCGGCAGGAGCTGGATATCTATGCAATGCGCAACGCACGTCTTGCAAATATTTGTAAAATGCTATCTGTGTTGGGTACCGCGTAGAAACAATAAGAATTCTATCCAGTCTCTCTTTGAAAATAAACGCGCTTGAGTTGAAATATTTAGTAAACCGATGATATGAGTAATCTTCGAAAGTGTGGGTTTTACGAAGTTCTAACAGTTGGTGCCAATACTATGCATTGATCGTGGACAATTTGATTTAGTGTCGTTCTCTGATGAAACTAGAGTCCTTTTGTGGATGCTCTGCTCTTAAGTTTCTGTATGCAGCCGAAACGGATTTGCTAGTTTTTCAATTTTCTCAATTTTTAATTTAATTTTTATTTTTTGTTTCCGTTTGGCAACTCGTTTGTGCCTAGTGGCGCATGTCAAGCGCAAAATACTCTCTCACGTCCGGGCGTCCGTCTCACAGACAGACAGCCGCGCTCAGACGTACAATCACTCTCGCCAAATCCGAATCGATCAGTCTTCGATGGTCTGTAGCGAAGTTGAACAATCGACAATAGTATAATTGTCACCGTCAATTGTCGGCGCTCGTTCATTGTCAAAAATCGGCTAGCGCGAGCCTTCCTGGGTATCTATTCCTCCTCCTCCTTCATATACCTTGTTGTGTATTAATGGTCGTGTTGATACTGTCGACAGCGTCCGCGCTCGTGCGTGCGTTGTTCACCGGCGATAATCGATTGATCGGGGATCGATATCTATCTCGATCGATCGGTACGTCAGTGGCTTGAATTGAAACGGAGGTATACATACAAATTATCAGTTACAGACAGTTATACGAGCCACACGCGTGGGTAACTGGCGCCAGGAGTCGGTTATAATAGTCGGCGAAAAATATCGAGAGTAAAAGTGATCTGAAGCCGATTGTAACTTGTAAGCAACTTGATATTACTTCTTGTGGCCGCTTTTTCTTCGCCTTCCTCCTTTGCCTGACACTTATTGCGTCAGTTATAATCACCGTGCAAGGCTCACCAAAGTCTTGATCTCCATGCTAGTTATCCTTTCAACACTTTAGTCGCTCTCGCGTAGCAAACAAATTTAAAACAAGGGGAAAACTAGAGGAGAAGCCAAATTGTTTCATAGATTGGAATGGTCATTTTACCGTTGAACACCTTACCTAATACCAATCGAAAGTTTTTCCTCTTTACAAGTAAGTGTGATTCTCGTTAAGACGAATTGATAGAGTCGAGTTTCACAAAAGCTTTAAACTCCAACTAAGAAAGGAAAGAAAGGGGGCTGAAACAAAAAAAAACAAAAAACAAAAAACAAAAAACACGACAAAAATTAAATCTTAATAACAACATTATAGTTCGGTTTTTCTTTCCTATTATTCATAAGTCATTCTTTGGTAACTATGGCAAGAAGCAAGCACATTTTTGTCCTTATTGAAAAAAGAAATCTGCTCCAAATGGAATTTTACCTAATTGTAAGAAATAAGTTCGATGATTGATGTTTTCCACGGCCAACTATTTCTTCAACATAGTACTTAGATGATCACCAAATACCTACCCGGTGGGAAAACCCCGGTTGGATGTCCAAAAAACATCGAAATTTTATCGATGCATCGAAACAAATTTCAACAATTAAAAAAAAACGAGAAACCGCACCGAAAATCATGATACTTTTTTATGCTTTTGATATGGTTAGAGAGGAAAAAATTACTCTTATGGCTGTTTTTAGTCGAAAAATCGACAAATCACTAGTTTCGATAGCAGGATTACATCGAAACTTTGATCGATACATCGAACATAGCACCGGCCGCGGCCCATGAACGCACCCGTTGAGAGTATCTGAGCCGAACAAATGGGCCGTTATATTCGAACCTAGATTTTGCCCGTATGCGTTGCCTACCTCACCAGTCACCGGTTTCATTCACCTCTATTCGCACGAGTGAGATGGGCAAACATCGCGCGGAGAGGAGCGGGCTAGGCGTATAACGTTAAAAGCTCGAGAGGTTGGAAATTGACGAATGACGACAGTCGACACTTGACCGTTTAATTTAAAATTACGACGAGTGCTCTAGTCTCTACGTTGCCCTGTTGTAGCGTCCTCATGCTTGCACTCACATGTTTACACACACATGCTTAAGTCACACTCACACACTCGCCCAAGATGCCGCCCAGTGGATAAGAAAATATATGTTTCTGGACACATGGTTTTAGTGTTGACGTCGAAAAATCTTCAAATCTGGTCCCACGTCCCAGATTACTATGCTGAGTGTTGTCATGCCCAGCATTATTCATGGTATGAATTAAGTGTTTCAAACATGGTTGATTTGATTTGGAAAGGATTTATGAGCTGACTGCTTTCAGCCCCCATAGGGACCACAGAGACCACACTCTAGCTGATGATCACGGTGGACGACTCTATTTTCGGGAACTCAACAAAATAACCCAAGGGTCTCAAGGAACTATACATCCAACGGCTCCTATGTTGGTTGTTGACTAACGACAAAAACTCTGATGCTTCCTTCTGATTTGACCGCTGACATTGACGTCATTGCTCGACAATCAGCAAAGGAGCCGTTAGGCGCTGTTTT
This sequence comes from Trialeurodes vaporariorum, assembly GCA_011764245.1. Taxonomy (NCBI): domain Eukaryota; kingdom Metazoa; phylum Arthropoda; class Insecta; order Hemiptera; family Aleyrodidae; genus Trialeurodes; species Trialeurodes vaporariorum. The sequence continues at coordinate 30,905,659 of VMOF01000024.1, read as the reverse complement.
GTTGCTACCCCGAAAAAATAAATTCAACACTTTGGACGCGATAGTTCTCTGTTATCTCCGAAGTAATTTCTAAGCTTTTGGACCGATTTGGAGGTCGTGCCATTTTGTTGAATCACGGTGCAACCGTCAATCATCTCTAAATGCTTACTGTTTATTTCGAAAAATTATCTGACCCATCAAAAGTTAAAACATTCATACTTTTTTCTCCTCTTCACTTTAGTTCTGTTATCTTGACATTTAGTATGATGATCAAGGAGAAAACATTGTAGCTCACAGTCGGCAGACACTATCCATATGCATGCTACGAGGCAGACGCAGTGGCGGATCTAGGGTGGCACGTGCCCCTCCCCCCCCTCAGAAACCTTAAACTGTGCCTTTTATAAACAAGAAATATCCCAAAATTGCTTCCTACGACGTTTCAAATTTCAAAGGCGTGCCCCCTCCCCTCCAGGAAAATTTTCGGGGTCCACCACTGGGCTGACGAGCAGACCCGGAGTGTTCTTCCCCAACTATCAATACCCGCCGCTTCTACAGGCAACTAAGTGCTCAATTTCCACTCCCGTCAAGATGTCCAGAAAATTCTATGTTTCCGCCTACTGTGTGCCGGGACGTGCGGGCGCGGCTACAGAGCGCGGGTCGTAGGCCTCGAATGAAAACAATCTCCCTAATGAAGCTAGCATTCATCGAACCGTCTTTGTACTCCCTCACCTCACCTCCCCCCCGGGTTCCCTCTTATATTATGAAGGGGTTGATAGGAATAAAAGGGGGGGGGAGAGTCCGCGCATGAAGCGACTCGATTAATCCACTTCATGTTGCCGAAGTCGGACAATTGGCTCCTTGCCGATCCGAGCACGTCTGGAGCACACCTATCCAGCTTCCCCCCTTCCCATCACTTTTCCTCCTTGATTAGCTCGCTGAGGCGCAGTGGGCATGACTTGAAAATGCATGTTCGGACGCGAAAATTCCGGGAGAAACGGGATCGTCCGAATTTTGAGACTTGGCGTCGTCGTCGGATTCGTATTTTTATCCCTGCAGTTTTTTTTTTTTTTTTTAATCAATTTGATGGAAGGTCTAAAAATTGCTTTTTATTCTTATGATGGTGTCTCTGCACGGAAAAATGATCTGTAAAATAACCATGACTGTGGTTGGTTTTGGCTCTGACAAGAAGCTATGGTAAACTCTTCACATATTCTTCTATGAAGGCATTTAAAAGCTTTCTACCTAAACTCGGAAATCTCCTAAAATTTAGCCGCATAAATATAGGCAAGAAAGTTGATGCGGTGACAATTCACCCTCCCCCCCTTCCGCATCAACTTATGTTCCCGCAGTTTGGAGGGTGACATTTTGGGTGACCTTATCTACTGTCTGTTATTTCATTTTTTTTTTTTTATTATTATTATCTTGCTTATAAATTTCAAAATTAAAAAAAAATCGAAGAAACATTCGTTACGGGTTTTTGGAATATTTGCTTTTAGTACTGTTTTGGAAATTTCCTCGCCAAACATTTAAAATTGGAACAATTTGAAAAAAAAAAAAAACAAAACAAAAAACAAACAGGTATCAATTATAATTTCTGAGAGAATACTGGACAGTATGGTTTTTACAGATTTGAAAAAATATTAAAAAAATAAGCCATCAGCAATAGTTTTAATTTGGGGGTGGAAACTCCCCTCTCCCCGATTAAAATACCTTTTACACACAAGGGCTAATAATAACATCGTAGCGGACTGATTTATCTCAGCCCTTGGTGCGCCGCTGCAACCAGTTTTCAACTACGCACATCGATGAGCTGATCTCGCAACATTAAAATCATGGCTGATGTTGAGCACTGGCCAATCGGAAATCGTTTTCCCCCGACGTCACTCAGAATACTCCGTGTAAACAAATCTCCGTGATCGTAACTTATGATAACCCGAGTTAATCCTCTTTCGATGAGTCACCTCTTGACTCTTCTCGTTGTAAATCAAAATTTCCGATCTCGGCGAACGGTCAATTTTACTGCCGATTGGAGTGAGATGGCTTTTAGTGGCAAATAGGATCGGCTCTCGGACCATTTTAAGGCGCAAAAAGCATCAGAAAGTAATCAACTCTGAAAAGATCGGCAAAGCCCCTTTAATCATTAAGGTGCCACGCCCGTACTTATTCGCTTTTTTAAGATACTTCGCGCAGTTTCTTTGTATCATTTCGACAGTGGAAGATCGTCTAATTCTGGACATTGGTGAGCGCCTTCAATTAACGATGCTGGCAGAAACAAGTACTCCGGAGTACGAATATTTATCTGTCCGCTTGCTTTCAATTGAGAGAACGGTGACTTGATTAAATTAATGTGGTACTGAAAGGGTCAACGTTTCCAAATTAAATCGTTATCCTCATGAGAGGGACGGTGTTTGACATGAGCTTTTTTTAATTTTATTTAAAAAAAAAAAAAAAAAAAAAAAAAAAAAAAATATTAAAAGGACCAAGGATTGGTTGGCCCATCCAAATGTACCACTTCGAGAAAAAAAAAGAAGAAAAAAAATTGAGCCAAACAAAAGTCATTAGTTGAACCATAGTAAAACTTTCATGGGGTGCATCGAAGATTTGGCAAGCTTAGAAAGATTGCTCAACTAAAACTCTTTTGTGACTCATTATTTTTAAATTAAGGTTTGGTAGGCGCCATTAACCCCCCCCCCCCCCCCCCCCGTGCAGATTCATGGATCTGTGTGGGCATTATTTCTCTTATTTCTGTGTATGAAATTTGTTTTGCCCGCATTTTCAACGTTTGCTCCTGAAAGATCTGAAATAAGTAATAGGCCGAGAAAAAAAAATATCGCATCTTAAAACTCCCATAATGATTTCTAATAGAACTTGGTCTTCACCAGTGGCGTAGCGTGCAATGCGGCAACATTGTATTAAGTCCATTTAAACCTTTGTAAAAGGTCGAATGCGAAGGTGTTCACCGAACACACAATGGCTCGATCTTTTTCATGGGTTCAAATGGACGAACTGCGAGGTTGCCCAACTACACGCTACGCCACTGGTCATCACGTATCTAAAACGCGCTACATACTATACATCTTCGAAAATACTTTTCTTCTATATGTAATGTATATGATTAAAATAATCACCATTCCCGCCGATTTCTTTGATTTCCAAGATTTCACTGGTTGGACTTGGTCTTCACGTATCTAAAACGCGCGCTATAGCATGTAAGTACATCTTAAGAAATAAATCTCTTCAGTGTGTGTTGCACATTAATAAAATCATCACCATTCCTGCCGAATTCTCAGAATTCCAAGATTTTATGCATAATAGTGTGTTTTTCTCGTTGTAGTTATACGCGGCAACGTTCACTCATCCCCCCCCCCTTCCAAACCATAACACAGACGTGGCTGGCCGATCAGAGATCATCGCGCGGGACGCTCTGATGGTGCAGCGCGGTATCGGTTCTGAGGAACTCGAACTCGAACTGAACCCACTACGCGATATAAATTAACCACTAAGTGAAGAAAACCGGTAAGACGCTTCTCTTTGCTCCTTCCCCCACCACCCCCTCCCCACATCCTACTTCTCATTCCCTAAGCACGAGGAAGAGAGGGTGGGAAGAAACGAACGCACTTAATTAAGAGCGGGATAATTGACAACTGAGACATGGGCATCGGGCACGGAGTATGAGGTAGGTGAGTTCGCAATTTTCCAGCTTGCTCCGTTCCTTCCTTGCATTGCAAAGTGGGCAAAAAACGAGAGATTTCCCGGACTCAGTGACATTAAGGCGCAATTATTTCTATTTCGTTTTGCGCATTAAGAAGTTGGTGTCCAATGTCAGCTAAAGTTTCATGTGATACGCACTGCGAGATGAAGAATTTGAGCAGTACTACAATTTATTGGATTATTTCAACAGTCCTTATTTATTGGAACTGGTACTTACAACCAGTTGCGGCACTTGAGGGCGCCAGGGGAGGCGGATGACCTGGCTCATTCTGAAATTTCGGCTCACACAAAGAAAAAGAACCGTATAAGAGGTCTTTAGCGAGTATAGGTCCAGAAAGTTTTTTACTTATTGTTAAGGGAAGAATGCGTACTATTTGTTTTTCTTCCCGAAATTTGCCTGAATTGTAAGTGAAAAGATACATTAAGGTCATCAAGGTCTTCGATGGTAGAGTTTTCACGGATCAAATGTTTGAGAAGCAAAAAAGTTGTTTGCCTCCCTCTGGCGGCTGGCCAGACCTGAAATGACGTCAGTGGGTACTTACGAAAATCGCAGTCTCAGATAATTGCATATGCCACGCAGTCATTGGTATAACTGACGAATAACGAGAAAACTACCGCAATTTGCGCTGAAAGTGTAATAAACAGAGGTGAACCATAAGTACGCATCTACATCTGTTGCACACAGAATTATAAAGAAAAATATAGTGATATTACCAGAATCCAGGAAAACTGCCACATGTATATGTATAACTTTATGCCAATTATAGGCAATTTCTGGTATCTATACTTTTATAATAAAAAAATAAAAAATAAACAAAATATAATATTTCCATTACATTCTGGTCACAGTACCTTAATTTATTATATAATTCCAAGAACTACTGTACTAATACCAGACTTCTGGTAATGGCACCGGAAATTTCTTGGTTGGCATTTGACGTAGATATAAGTCTGGTACTATTTTTTTTTTTTTTTTTTTTTTTTTTTTTTTTTTTTTTTTGCATTGCTAAGTGTGCCGCTATTTATGAAACCTTAATTCTCTAGCTCACTTCATGAAAACTATAACCGTCAGCTCTCTTACGTTAAACATTTTTCCCCACTCCAAAAAATCGTAAAAGTTAGTTCATTGTACGCCGTTCGAGTTCGCGTTCGCGGTTTTTCACACGCGAAAAAATTTATGTCTCATCGATGCGCGCGATTTGCGAGTGCAAGCGGTAAATGCTATTGCGAGTGCGGGAGACTTTTCGGGCTCAATATGGGAAAAGTCTTGCACGCAACGGTTTCATGCGTGGCGGGTGGTGGCGACAGGAGTGTCGGGTGACGCGCTGCGGGGGCGGCGGTGGTGGGGGGTGGGACTGCAAACTCACTAAGTCAAGTTCATGCTCTGTTTGCACGATCGGAGGTGCGTTCGCCGCCATTTGCCATCGCATGCACGCAGATGCGCGCGTGTTGCATCGCGCATCGTGATATTTTATACCAAGAAGGGCTTGCAAAACATGCGGTGTGCTCTTCGCGAAGGAACCTCAATGAAGCCGTATTGGTGACTTCTTGAAAAGTGGCAAACCTCTTGTTTATTTGAACCATTTTCCTGGAGTGGAGAGTGGGAGACCCAGACCCTCCTCGCCGTCCTTCGCCAACCACCGTGTGTCAACTTTGGCTATCAAGGTGAAGGCTTGGCTTTGTAAGTATACTATGCGAAGTGCGCTTCTTGAAAAATATTCCGCGAATCCAAGAAGCTGTCATCTCGATTTTTTTTTTTTTTTTTGAACCTGGGGGGTCGGCAATCTCTAATAGAATCTTGACGTTTCCAGTTAGGAATCAAGGTATGAAAGGAGACGTATGAAGAGGTCGGAACTTCAAGCAATCCCGCGGTATTCCTCGCTCTTTCGAGTTCGGTCTTTGGAAATTCGTCGATTGCCGCGGCGTCACATTTTGAAACGCTCGTGTGAAATCCAAAGGTTACTACGCTAATCCATCGAGACATCCGTGAAAATCGGCGGTCGTGCCGGTGGCGGTGCGGTGTCACCCGCGTACACAGCCATCGCAATTAAAACGGGAGCGCAGAAAATGGCTCGCCGCTGCGATTGATGACTGTTGACTCACGAAAGACTTCGGCTCGAAGAACTTTGAGAGTTTTCGATGATGTCGCGTCGGGGCTGCTTAAAATTGATTCTTATTGATCAGGTCCCAACGTCATCGATATCTTTCAAAGTTATGCTGGACGTATAGAACGTTGTGGTGAGTCGTATCAATCACCGACCTCACCGATGTGCCTCTTGATCGTTGACAAATGACTTTCAAAGTACATATACGAATAAGACCACAACTTCAGTAAGAAGGAAATTCAAGAGAAGAATTTATTTTCAATAACGTAATCTATTTGTTGTTTCTATCTGTGGTGTTCGTGGTTATGGAACGGCTGGAGAGTTTCCGAAGAGCTCTCAGATGTGGTATCCGAGTCGACCTGTAGTAACTGGCGCTACTTCGAGTCTTTTTGAGCTTCGAAGTCGCTCCAATTGGAACTTTCGAAGATCGGTGCGCATCTGTCCGAACTCCGAGATTACATCGTCCATCGAAACGGGGACTTATTGCCTTTCAAGATATTGCAAATTTTTGAAAAATCAAGCATCGGGTCTTTAGACTATAAATTCCAAATGTTCGAGAAGGGAGACAATGTGCTTTGATCATATGCTCATATGCACTGTTGCCAAATTACAGTAAAGTCTCAATTTTTCCATGCAACTCACTTTAAGATGTCGAGGTTTTCCGCTAAACTTGACAATATTGATCATTAGACGTCTAACTTTGAGTCTCTTTGCTCGTCTGCATGCAGAGGACTAATCGTTCACTCGGTGTCAAGTTTGCGGCTGCAAAAGCGTGGTTGGAAAATTTGTCCAAGGATACGTTCGACGTAAGTTTCATAAGTACTTTGGTTTGACTTGACCAGTCTCAAAGCAAAGATCTTTGTCTCAACAGTCATCAGTCAACGGCGGCGACATGACAGTGAAAGGATAATCTGTTGCGAGGGCGTGAACCCGATCTTGCGGGCTCTCGAGGCGGAGGGGGTGGCCGATGGGGTCGGGTGGGGGTCGGTTACGGGTGCCGGGGGGCGCTTGATCCGTGTCGTGTCGTGTCGCGAGGAGCGCGGTGCAAATTGGTGGTTTTCAAATACCGAGGTCATCAGTCATCGCTCAACAACAAAGAGAATAGAGCACCGCTCATCATCTTTGCGCTGTCGTCTTTGTATAATATGTAACGTACCACCGGTGTCAGATCGGGCCATCCCAGGTTTCACTCCGCTCATTTGTCATTTCTATCATTCTATCCAGTGCGTAAATAATTGATGACTTACGAAACATAAAGGTGTGCACTTCACTACAGAGATAAGCTGAAAAGCAGATAAATGCGATTTCTAATTATGAGCGAACCGTCCGTTTTGTAAGCCCTTTTATCCGCACATGGTCTCAATCAATGGCTCATGAAACATCTGATACGCTCTCTATTAAAAATCAGCTTAATCATAGACGAACTCTTTCTGGTTTAAAAGCCTTTTTTTGTCTCAGTGGCGTCAATTTATTAGGTTTGAATAATTTTTCGAGTACAAAATAAGTTCAGTCTTGGGTTTTTCTTTAAAAAAATGGGGCAGTTGCAAGGGTCTGACATGTTGTTTTATATAAAGAAAATGATAGTACTTGTTTAGCTGAGAACAATGGTGCCTTTGGTTTTTTCAGAAGTGTCCCGGTTTTGGAGATGCACACGTTCAAAGTTGTAGAAAATTGTGGGCGTAGTGACGTCACTACGCGGAATTCTCATTTAAAACAATGTATTTTGGACCAAAATCTCATCTCCTGAACAATAGGACTTAACTAGAAACCAACGGCATTTTTGTTCTCAGCTCATCAAGGACTTTCAGTTTCTATGTAAAAAACGCAACATTTGAGACCCTTGCAACTGCCCCATTCTTGTTCTTTAAAACCAATGGTGATTTCTATTTATCTTTAAAAGCATTCTTCAGCATTCCAATTGGATTTCAATGCACGACGAATGGGGCAGTTGCAAGGGTCTGAAATGTTGTGTTTTTTATTTAGAAAATGATAGTACTTGATAAGCTGAGAAAAATGGTGCCTTTGGTTTTTTCCTAAAAGTCTTGGTTTTGGAGATACATGCGTGTAAAGTTGCAAAAATTCGTGTGTGTAGTGACGTCACTACGCGGAATTCCCATTTAAAACAATGTATTTTGGGCCAAAATCTCATTTCCGGAACAATGGGACTTAATTAGAAACCAAAGGCATCTTTGTTCTCAGCTCATCAAGTACTTCAATTTTCTTCATAAAAAACACAACTTTTCAAACCCTTGCAACTGCCCCATTCCCATTCCTCGGAACCCGAAGCGAGCCTCTTAAAAAATTTCATTTCAGATAATCCACTCTTCCAAAGGCTGTAAATTTGAAATAATTTGCGTAAGGTGGCAACCTCGCTCTGGAGCACCCAATCTCAATAGCGGGCGGCGGGCGCGGCAGCGATGACTATTATCATTTAATCATCATCAACATTAAACAAATTGTTCTTTTCTTTTTAACACTTCCACTGTCACGCTGCACGCATAACTCCCCCACTCTCCCCGATCCCCGCCAACCCACTCACTCAGTCATCTTCACTTCACTGTCAAGGTCAGAAGGAAACGCAAAGTCCAAAGTCCTGTCGGGTTTTTTTGTTTTGTTTTTTGTTTTCATCCTGCCCCACCAAGTTGAACAAACTTAGTTCAGTCTAATCCTGATGCTCGTAGGCAGATCTACAACTGTGTTGCCACGTTCAATCGAGTCCTGAACTCATAAGTCCTAACATCAGAGCTGCCGCTTTGTGTATATTTAAAGGCATTTTTCAGTTCACCGATGATTCTATTCCTCCGGTTGACCGAAAGATGACACAGTTTACTTCGTTGTATGACTGAAATTCACGAAAATACTCTGATCTGTAATCTTTTTCCTCAATCAGTGAAGTCTCCGTCACTGATTTTAACCAATTTTCGGCTATTTGATTCTTTCACGGCGATTCCACTAATTGAGAAAAGATTGCAGAGCCAAGTATTTTCGTAAATTGCTGTCATAAACTTAACTGTAATCCTATGGTCAATCGGGTGGAATTATTGGCGAATTAAAAAATGGCATTAAATAAACACAAAGCGGCAGATCTGCCCAAAATCCCTGTCCAATAATGATTTCGTCTGACGTCCCGTAGAGCAAGGTAACGTTAAGGTATATGGTCTTGAAAGATATCACGTACAAACTGTCATTGGAATCGCAGTTTGCGAGAAAAATCGATGGACACGAAAGTTATCGTGCCAAGAATAATTATACTCAGAGAGACAAGTCAACGATGTGACGATTTACGTAATACTTTAACGGACATCGAGTTTTGACTCTTAACGCTAGAAAAATACGCAACGCTTGGGGGCAGGGTATGCAATACGCAACACATGGAACAGGGTATGCAACACACAACACACGGGTCGGGGTATGCAACACACAACACACGGGTCGGGGTATGCAAAACGCAACGCTCGTAAATAATAGTTTGAATTCAACGATCAATGAGTTTTTGTGCGTTTTGTATTGCATTTTGTGTTGCAGGGGCCAACTTTTGTTCGGTCGCGCCGCGATCTTGAATCTTGTGCATCGATATCTCGAAACTTCATCGCTAATCTGTCGAAAGAGAGGAGTCACAATTACTTTCGCGTTGATCGAAGGACCGCATGTGCCAAACACAATTGGACTCGAGAATATTTGTCCCACACGCGGTTAAGAAAATCTGATGGGCATGTAAAATACATTTATGACGGAAGAACACATCGCGATATGATATTTTGAATCTTGTTTTAAATCTTTGATTCCAAGAAAAAATTAAGACCGTTCTGATGGCATCACCCGCCATTTACCTTTAGACAAAATACCAACACGAAGGGAAATTCATATTTGGGGCTACCCGAATAAAATTGCTTCTGCGTAACAATCGTAACATTTAAATGAAATTATTGCATCCTTACGAATTCTGGTGAAACTCAAAATACATGATGCTTTTGTTGAATAATTATCTTTACAACTACTGTCAGAAATAACAGTTACTTAGTAGTACTAATACATCGTGTAATTCTGGTAGCCCCAAATAGACATTTTTTTCTGTGAAAACAATTTGACGTCAAACATGCTATGATGTCAAATCGAAGTGCGAGGAAAAGTATTTTTTTTTTACGATATTTGGCAACACGGTTCTATGTTCGAGTCATTATCCCGTCAACGCTCACACACATTAACACGACATAGCGTGCTCGCGAAACATTATGAAAAAATATTTTTCGCTCGTTGCTGTTGTCTCATTTGTGCGAATTTTTTGCTCACCCCGGGATTCATAGCTTGTTTGCCCGGTGCGATGCCCAGGTATAGTGAGGTTTGCAGGCACTCGTATTTTATAGATGATGTCAGAAGTTGATTTTGAGTCACCGCTGGAAACTATACACTTGAATATAATGATCGAGATCTGACGTTTGAGTGGAAACAACTTGAAGTTTGGAGTTGCGTCATCATCGAGATCTTAGAGCGAGTTGAACTTGCTCTCCTTATTTCTTGGAGGTTATCTTCGGTAGTACACAATTCCATATTTCACGCTATAGGTGTTGCATTCCCAATAGATCACTGCTTTTTATAAATAATAGTGGCGAGTCGTGCAATATAGTATTGTTACATTCAGTTCGCATTTAAATCTATATAAAAAGTCGATTCCAAGGTCCATAGGCGGATCCAGTATTCTGGCAACTGCTCATTTTCTCCATTTGAATGTGTGATAAAAAATCGATTCTCGAAAGGCTACAGCCCCATGACCAATCGATTATTTCTCATGCAAATGGGAAAATTCTACTGTTGCCAGATTGCTGTATCCGGTATGTAAGTATACTGGGTGCGTTTCCTTCATCCGATCTATTCCCTCCGACAACATTAGATCTCGCGAGTGGAACAGCCACAAAAAATAAACACTTGGCTACGTTTTCCGTGCCATGAAAAGAGTTGGGACAAGGTTCAAGGTAGGAGAAGTGGAAGATTAGGAAGAAATCGGTTATCTCATCCTCACGGGTGAAGGAAAGTCGTTTTCGGCTCAGCGCATTACGGCCGTTGCGTTGGCACATCAGTGTTTCCGGTGAGTAAAGTGGTGGAAGAACCCAACATTTACCACTCACCAGAGAGCGAGTAAGCGTTTCAATGTAATCGTGTAACTTCGTAAACATGGTTGACAGATTGTGCAGATACATCAATTATTTTTACTGTGATGTAAACGGGGAGTTTGAATATTATCTGTATACCATCTTGCAACCATGTTAAGACAACGTTGTCGCATCGAGTCATTCGAATCATCTCTGTCGGCATTTTTGACTCAACAGTCTGTTTGAGACTCAGCGGCTAATTTCGAGTTATTCTCCAACCCAAGTTTATACTATATTATAGAGCAGCATGAAAGAGTGAATAAATGTTTGCATATAATGAACTCCAATCTCCATAGGGCAATATGAAGTGAAAATAATTTTTTTCATACAAATCCTGCCTTGCTTAGAAGGAAAATATCCTTTATAAACAAGTGCTAAATATTACTGGTCCATCCTTCTCCCAAATATTTTAACCGTAAGCTCTCACAATATATTATCGAGCAAGTGATGTGAGCGATTTTTCCCTCACTTGACACCCCCCCCCCCCCTCCGCCCCCCCAAACCACGCTGCGCAGAATACATCTTTATAAAGCACTAACCGAACTGTATAACCTGCATACAGGGTTTGATACACTGCGCAGAAAACATAATAATAAAGCATTTGTTCGGTACTCTGCATATTGCATATCCTGTTCTAGTGATGTGTATTGACTATGTCCTCGGTGTAGCACTGTCACTACCGATACTACCATTCACATCGAACTTGACTCAAAAGCTGTGTATGCAACCATGTGCACTCATACGAGCAACTATTTGGCAACCATGTTTTCGCCATTTGAACCTATTCAAAAGTATCGATTTCTCAGAGAATCAGCGAATCCCCTGAAAATCCATTATTATACGCAGGTTTAAATGGAGTGAATGTGTTGTTACCGCACATTATGCACGAGCCACCACTAGATACGAGTAACACGTGCTTTACTGGTTGCTTCCCCAGCTTGTGATTCAGGCTTAAGAGCTTAGTTTGCAACAGTGTATGTTCGCATGGAAAACACGCATTTCAGGTTGCATACCCAGCCTATGAGTCAGTTTTAATGTGCTCACACGGTAGTGTACAAATTGTATTGGTGAGAGACCATGCAACATCGCTCTCACGCTGTTTCTTCGATCGATCGCATATAAATTACAATAAATTACTATCCGGACCGAGACGATGCGACGCGACGTAGCAACCGTCGCGACGCGACGACCAGACGAGAATCGAAGTCGTCGATAGGTCGATGTCGATAGCCAAGACTAGACCAGAGTATGTATACAAGAGAGAGACCAGCGTAAGTAACAAGGAAAATAGATAAAACTGCATCGATATTCTTCCACTCATGCAAAGTGAAACCGGTTTGGATTCGATTCGTGAGTAAATCGGTCCCCCTTCACTCCCTCTTCTGAATCGCCCCCGTGCCCTCGTCTGTTCCCCTTCTCCTAGTTCATCATAAGCCCACCACGCTTTGGCTTTTACCCCCGGTGAAGACGGCGGGAGTCGAGACGCGGTTTCAAGGCTCACAGAGAATTAGAAACGAAAAAATCGTGGATATGAAAAAAATGCCGGCTTGTAAAAGTATTGTTTTTATCATTGGATGTTGGTCTTGGTCGTTTTAGTGAAGGTTCATGACATAAGCGTAGCCAGGAATTTGTCTTTCTCTCTCTCTCTCTGTCCATTTAACTGCATGTGTTAGAGAAGGACAGAAACAGGGGCTGAAGTTAAGAGACATCCCCCTATCTCCATCCTTTTTTAACACATGCGTTTAATCGGAGAAAGAGAGAGAAAGATAAAGTCCTGGCTACGGTTCATAAAATAAGCGCGAGTATTACACCTAAAAAAATTATGAACCAGAATGTTGTGTCACCCTGATTTTTAGCCAATTTACTCAAAAATGAGCCAAGCACACATTTTTTTAATGAAAATCAAGGGTTTTGCCCTCTTCTGTTCCCGCGGTAAATTTTCTGCCGGCGCGGCGCCCGTGGTTACACGTCCATTTCTTAGTCAGGTGAAGAGTCTGCCTCTATTTGAACGCTCATGCAACAGAACTTTACTTCGCCCAAGGAAAACTGTCACGAGTAAACGTGTTTCCTTGTTTTTAAAGAAGTGATTTCTCTTTGTGTGATCAGCATATCTTATAATTTTACACGAAGAATCCGGATTTGCGACAATCTTTTTGTCGTCAATAGTACCTCCTGCTCAGCCAATTGCAACGACTGATTTTACCGTTGTGCGACGCAACGGTCGCGAAGGCGAACCCTGTTGCTCGTACTCTTGCGCGCAAAGGTCAGAACCTCTTTTCGCCGCTTTTGCTTGTATCTCTCTCTCTCTCTCTCTCTCTCTCTCTCTCTCTCTCTCTCTCTCTCTCTCTCTCTCTTTCTTTCTCTCTCTCTCTCTCTCTCTCTCTCTTTCTCTTTCTTTCTCTTTCTTCCTCCCCCTTTTCCCATCTCACTCTCTCCCTCTGTCGAGAAAGGCGGTGACAGACGGAAACAGGGGACGATTTATTTTCTCCGGCAAAATTACGGAATCGCTGCTCCGCGCCCCTGCGCCTTGCCGTCGGGATCGAACGTTACCTCACTGAAAATTTGCAGCGCCGCAATCATCTTATCGATCGATCGATAATCGAAAATCGTGGATCGGCGCGTGACACGGCTCTCATAGTATACAAGGAAGCATTAATAAATTAACAAATGAACGGCATGAATCTTCAAGTCTTGACTCATCCGCCTTCTCATATTTTCCTGGCGCGGCGCGGGCGATTGCCTCGGCTACAGTTCAGATTGCCTGTAGAAGGTTCACGAGGGTTCAAATCAAGTGCTAAAGTCCTTGTTGGATGTAAAAATGTGTATTCAAACGTAAAACCCTCGAAGCCTCAATTCAATTAGACTTCTAATTCAAAATCATCTAGGGAAGCTCGATTGATGGTGGAGGGGACTTTTTGAAAGCTCTGATACTCTCCCCCCACCCCAGTTCTGTTTGTCTCTAGAGTTTATGAAATCACCTTTGAGCAAGTTATACAAGAAGTATGAAGCCAATTTTAAGCTTCTCATTAACTTAAATTCACTTTGCTTTCATTTTAAAACCGATTTCTCTCGCCCACCATTCCCTCTTTGATCCTAGCTGCAAAACGAGCATACTAAAAAAGGCCTGTATTTTTGTCAATGCAAAGTTTAGAAGTTTTTTTTAATGGTTTTGAAGTATGGTTAAATGTTAACTGAGTGGAATTTACTATCCTTTTTCGCCTGTTTTAAAATTTGATTTAAGTACGACAGTTGTTTACTCGAAGGGCTAATGTACATCCATACTGAGAACAATTTCTTGTTGCCTTAATCGGACGTCTCGTTAGTACTTACTTAACCGAAATTCCTGTTATTCCAACAGTAACTCCGATTAGGTAGCAGGAATTTCTTTTGAAATAACAGGAAATTCTTTTGAAATAAAAGGAATTTCTTCTAAAGTAACAGAAACAACAGGAAACAACAACAGGAATTCAGTTTATTAGTAAGGAAACAACATGACTTACGGTTATAAGTAAGTATTAAACAGACGTCCGGTTGAATTAATAGGAAAATTTTTCTCAGTGTAGGATCCAGCCCTTCCTCTTACTTTTCCATATTGCTCCATGCTCATAATCTGTCCTGTCGTCGCGTCGGAGGCAGGGACTTCCTTACGACACATGCTAATTTCTCAGCCAACACATTGTCAAGGATGTAAACTGTAAGCACTGTAGCGCAGTGAATTAATGAAGAAGTAAATAGATGAATGAATGGGAATGAATGCATGAATGAATGAGACTATGCCGTGGTCGTAGTGGACCCATTCATCAGCCACACTTGCGCCAATCAGTAGGTGTAATAAAAGTCGCGCACAATCATCCGGACCATTTGAACCAATGAAGATGAAGAGACAGAGAGTCTAGTCTGAACGAACGAATTTAAACGTCTGAAAGTGTCGTTTCCTCTTCGCTATCGAAACGTTCGACGCTCGTTAGGATTCACTTATACAGTGTGTTCCAGAAGTCCTTTCCAGGCCCATGCTAAAAAAAACATACCTCATGCATTTTGATTAATAAAAGGTCTGCTCGTTAGTTGTATAGGTGGCATAATTCGTCTATTGATTAATCTGAGTAAAGCCTCCGAATCATAAACTAACCAGCAGACCTGATCGATTCCCGCTATCTCGTCGCGTCTCGTCCAAAAAAGCAGAATCAGCTTCCTGGTTAGGACTTCTGGGACTTTCTGTACATACAAAAGTATTTACAGGGAATTTTTTAAAGGTATCCCTTCAACATTGTTTTTAGGTTAACACCTTGCACACAACTCTATACATATCTTTGGTTATTAAATTTCATACTAGAGTGTGCATGGTGCTCTTGAACTTATCCAATTTATAAAATAATCTTTGCCATCTCCTTACGTTTTTAACGTTTTTTTTCTCTTTTATTTGTTCCAGGTATGAGCTCAGTTTCAGACAGATTTTATGGTAGTACGATGATCTTTTCTGCCTTTGGTCGTAAGTTTTATAAGTTTTTTTGTAAACTCCTCCCTTATAACCAGCTGTTGTCGAAAAATGATGAGCTCACAACCGCCGACCATTTATAGTTGAGAGGATGTCAGTGCTGATAACCTTTTCCGCCGAATAGTTTTGAAACGATGCGAAGAATAACATTTCTGCTTTATAAGATTAAACAAATTAATTAAGATCATTAGTTTCGTATCTACATTACGACCGATAGTCGTATAGTTTCATTCAACCGAACTTGTTGCCAGTGACGGCTCGTGTAATTTGACAAAATTGTTTTTCCTCCATTTACATCTGCGCTTATCAATCGATTGTTGGTGAAACGTGCTGCTCTACTATAGAATCGATTGTTTTACATTCAATCGAATGGAGAAAAAATGATGTTGCCCAGTTGCACGAACTGCGGTCATTGCGTGTTGCATACTATTACAATGGCCATGATCGGTCCCGGGTCCATCGAACTTAAGTTGAAAACAAGCAATAAATCGAGAATCAATATTTGTAAGTTTTCCTCACCAGCGGACTGATTTTTGAAATCATCGGATAAGACTGGTAAACTGGCTGAATGCGGAGGGTTACCATTGGTCCCTCTATTCTATAGTCTTCATCGAAAAGTAAAGCTTTGAAACAGAGGATAGCTCACCTCCGCTACATTCGATAAGCAAAATACTGCCTAGAACAAGGACAGTGGCGAATCGTGCAATGTAGCATGCAGCAACGGACTCCCTGCATTTAAACCTCAGTAAAATAATCGATCTTCAGGAGATACTTTAAATCCCCGAAAAATACCTGTGTATAAAATCAAATGGCAAGAAACATGGTTCCCAAATTGCACGAACCTTCGCTAAACAGGGATTTAGCTTACCCAATGTAGCGGAGATACAACTGGTTACAGAGCTTTAGGTACTTATCGATAAACATTTTAGAGGGACCAATGTAGTTCCCTCCATTCTATCAGTCTTATCCAACGGTAAAAAATCAGCCCGCTGAGCTATGTAATTCCTTTTTGGAAAGGAAGGGACAAGACAGAGACATACTATGCGCTTTTGAAAATGCAAAGAAAATGCTTTTTGTCTTTAATAACTGAGAACTTACCCTTGGATCTGTAGCAATAATTTAAATTTAGATCAATTTAACTTGAAAGCGTTCGACTCTAAGTGGCTGGAAGTGATAGTTTGGAAGGGAAATGTTGAAAAATTTCTAGGAGTTGGGGGGAGGGGGCGGGCGCCTGCCTATCTCTCATTTGAAAGGGGCAAAGGGGGCCCGCCTAAATAGTTCCGGGGCCCGGTAGTAAGATGTGATGGGCCTGTCGATAAGTAGGTAGTTTTTGAAATTATCGATTCATTTGAACAGACGGATCTGACGCTCTCATTTTCTTGTATCAGATTACTAGCGCACCCTCGTTCTGATATAGTCGTCGTTCGTACGTATGCGCACGCGCTCGGAATCCGGTTCCGCGCCGAAAATCGGAAATGAAATCATTTAATGATTCATCAGACATCAGGAGGCAATTAAATCAAATGTCGAGTGGCTTCCTCTGCTCTGCCAAGCCCCGAACTGACTCACTCACTCGATTGCACTCTGACTCCTGACTAGTGACTATGTGAGTCTCTGACGTGTCGATGTCGTTCGCCGCTCGTTGCTTGGGCGCCCGGCGGCGCACCCTGGATCGAAACATTCATTTTTTCGGACAAGAAAAAAATCGCTGTTTTTTGCTTCAGAAATATGCTGTTGTTGATATTTTTTCGCTATATTTACGTTCATAACTGACTCTATTTAAGCTCTTTTAATTGAATTATTCGACACATGTTTGTGAGTAATATTGATTTTTATCGTTCAGAATCTTGATTTTTATTCGTAAAAGTATGTCCAGGAAATTCCGTAAATTGATCCACTGTGTGGCGCCGTCTTGTCAACTCATCTCTCTCGCGACGCTTGAATTTAAGGGTTTTCCATGCCTTTCTTTCTTTTTCACACTGAAGTACGCGGAAGCCCTATTCTCTTTTATTTTGCCTGAAAATGAAGTTTCTAGTTTTCTCAACCCTCCCGCTCCATCAAATTTCCTCATAGAAAACGTTGTGTTAACACGGAGTCTTATTAAATTTCGAAAAGAATTGACGCGTGCACTTACAGTTACATAATTAATTATGGTGTCCCATTATAATTATTTTACGTAATAAATGTTTGTACTAATACATTTTAAGATTTTACTTTACTTTCTGATATGATATGCGTCTTTCGTCAAATCCAGAACTTCTGCTTTGTTTTCTATTTCTTCCCCGATTCGAACTTCGCTCTTGGAAACCTTGCATTTTGCTATCCAAATAAAGAATCCATTTTAATTTTAAATGTATTCCGATCGGAAACGTTCCTGCATAATTTGCGGAGGTTCGGCCAAAAATATTGCCGGACCTTAACCTTGGAATAGCTATTTTTGCGCGTAGTTTATAGCTCAGCGCTTTATCTCAGTGTCTATTTTTTCCTTGTCAGGGAGGGAGTAGATGATGACTCCCTGAACAGAGAACAGCCTTGATATGACAAACTTATGTTGATTATTTTTTATAAGAATTCCGTATCTATTAAGAAATTGTGTTCCCGTTTCGATATTATGTAAGAAATTAATCGGGCAGTATTTTAGTTCTCTCTTGAGAATATCCCCTAAAACATACATTTCGATGCGCGTAATGCAGTCTACAAACTGAAGAATGTGAGTCGATTCCCTTTGGATTTTGGTTCAAGTAGGCCAGCCGCAATCAGTGGCGGATCCAGAAAGTTTTTCTGAAAATTGCAATGTTCACTTTCTTAGTCTCAAGATGAATTTTAGGGCAATTTTTTATTTAAAGGAGGCGATTTTTGAGGTTTACACGGAGGTGGGGGGGGGGCAGAATTTTTTTCAGTTCGTTTCTTTCGTTATGGCTGTACAGATCACGCGTCTCACAAAGGTCGCATTGTTCGTTTGATTTAAAAGTCTAAAAAAAATGCGTTAAAAAATGCGCTCATGCGGGGAAAATGTATTGAATCAGAGTTTGTTTTGGAACCAGAGTTCCTCGTACGGCAATCGATACGATATATCGCTCTAGTAACATAGTTTATTTGAAACTCTCTAGTCCGATCAGTGTTGTCAGATTCCACAGCTTCTTTCTTGCGAATTCATACTATGTGGCATTCTGGCAACCGCTTAGTCAGGGTGAGATTCTCAAGTGATAACGTCTTCATATGGAGCTCGTCGCTTGTCATCATTATTTTTCGTGTCGCACGTCCTGATGGATGGATGGATGCCGGATGGCATTGCATAGTTGACGGTGGACGATGGACGATGGACGCCTCTTTTGTATCGATCCACCAAACATCATCACCGCCGATCCACCATAACACAAACACCAGCTCTTCTTATTGTTTCCTTCAGCAAATTTATATTCCTAGAGACTAGAAGATATACAATAACGAGCGAGTATTCTTAGAATCGACGCGACCGCTGCCGGCAGCGTGACTCGCGAGTGGTGGCGTCTACGATTGCGCAGTGTTGTCAAATCGACCAGCCGTGGAAGCCTTGATTTCTCACTAACTACCGAAATTAGTTATGAAATAAAAATTAAAAAAAAAAGTCAAAGGAAACGAGGTAAACAAACCATAAATCTTGTCGTTCTTGATGTCACACTTTGGGATAGGAGTAACATGTGAGTGCAAGCCCCTCTAAGTTGGTATAAGCAGTGAATCGCTACGTGGACATTTTTAACGTCCCCCACTCATTGCAGTACAACTTTAATACGTTCAGACTCTATGAAATCCCTGGATATTGCTCAGAATTACCGAGAGATTTTTTAAACTGTAATAATGAATTAATAATAATAAAAAAAAAGTATATTTGAGGATAAAATCCCTCCCGATGAAGACTTTTTCGTCCTGGAATCTGGCAATGCCGCTCGACAGCGCATGCTCGAGCCTTCGCGCGCGACTTGAGGCCTGAGCCGCCGCTTTTTTATTCTTCCTCTCCTAGGAATTTTTGTTTGTTTTGATGTGCCTGGCGGTTATTATGGCAAGCGTGATCTCTATTGAAGGTCGAACTAGCGCAGCGCAGCGTCGAGGAGCGGCACGCGTGTTGCCATGACGATGTGGCGCGGCGTTGGGCACCGCATCGCGCGAGAATCAACGTCAACGCATCCTTTTCGACTTCGACGAGGGAGTTGCGTTAATTGTGCCAGGAATTTTTATAGCTCTCCGCGTGAATGCGTTCTCCTCGATCGTGGTGTGTTCGATGATGATGACGAAGATGGTGAGAATGGTGAGCATGATGAGGGTGTTGAGTGATGGCCCCCGCGGAACCTGTTGCCAATCTTATATTTAGAAGGTTTTTTTTTTTTTTTTTTGTTTTTCTTTTGGACAACCCTTGTTCACTCTCTGAAGTGAAGCTCCAGAACCCTCTGTCTTTTTGCTCTCTTTGTCCATCGACGTGCACCTGAAATCTCAACGCATATTGCTTGTTAGCTAACGATAGATGTCACCGATGCAAATGAAACACCCGAACCTCAGACTTCGTTACCGTCCCGCGATGAGTTGGGAACGAAAAGAGTAACTTAACGTGAGAGACAATACTGATTACCGCTCCGGATTGGCAAGAAACGATTTGGTTAATTCTGGCGTTTGGTGTCCTCCAAATAGTTCCAAACTCGAACCGAATAATAAAATTTGATTTTCGAGGATCCAATGGCCGCCTTTCAGCTGGAAATGATTTTGTATTTACTGGCGTTTGGTGTCTCCTGAGAAGTAATTCCGAACTTCCAATCTTCACCCGAACCGAATAATAAAATATGCTTTTGGACTCAGGACTCACTCAGTAGGGATTACAGTCCCTCCGTGTCTGCGTGTCGCGCCTTTGCCTAGTTAGTCCCGCTGCTCGCCAATCGATGTGTGCGGGATCGGGATCCTGGATCCTGATTCCTGACTCTTGATCCTCGAATCCACCCGTGGCGTCATCGCCGGTGTCCGCGGCTTGTTCGCCACCGCCACCGCGGTCACCAGAAGTCGAATCCCGCAATGGAAGCCTAATTACACGGGCTGGGTATTCCTTTTAAGGAATCGACGACGAGCATTTTTATAAGCTCCCTTCCCCCCTCCTTCCTCTCTACTCCTTTCTCTGTGTCTTGTCGGCTTTGGCTTCCTTCGTCATTTTTCTTCCTCTCCTTATGCTCCATGCCCATGCTCTAAGCCCGCACCGCAACCCGCATTAGGCCGCGGTGCCGGAGCGGTTCTTTGTCCGTTTTTAGGTTACAGTCATTATTTCGTAGTTCCAGTTCCATGCTAGGCGATCCTTTGATCAAGATCTTGGAACCAAAAAAAAAAAAAAAAAAAAAAAAAATTCAACTCCCGAAGACCACTCACTTATGCACCGTGTATGGTTGTATTTAGGTATACAGGTATGCTAGCCGATAGTCCCGTTGCATCCCGCCGCGAGGAATGGAGTATTTCTGTTCGAATCAATTCAATAATTCACCCGAGAAACTCTAGGGCCTATCCACGCTGTGTGCATGAGAATAAATTATTAACGAAGCCGAAGTTCGAAAATTTCAACAATTTCTAAAATCTCGCGATGAAAAACAGGATACTGTTCACAAATGCCTAGATTGCCAACCTTACTTTTGAGCTTTGAATGTGGCTTCGTTATGTTCTTCAAAACTATTTTACTCTTGCGAGAGCAATTTATGACCGCAGAGTTTTGCAAAAGTTCTTGGCAGAGGTGTGCATCATTTTGGCAACGTTATATTTCGTCCATTTGAACCTTTGAGGACGGTTGAATTCGAGGGTGTTCAGTTGTTCACTATGCACTGAAAACCTCGATTTTTTTCATGGGTTTAAATAGAGAATTCTAACGTGGCATCACCGCCATTGTTCGCTTGTTAGAGTAAAGGTATGAGTGAAAATTGTATTTATTAGAATTCCCTTTGAGATTACCGTAAAGATCAATGTAGTTCGTTGACTTGTTCTCTCACTAGTGCAGTGGCGACTCTTGAAATGTGTGACAGCAATGGAACTTCTTCCATTTAAACCCATGTTAAATAATCGATTCTTGGCGAAGCAATCTATACCGCACCCTGCATCGATTTTTTAACAGAGTTTACATTGCAGAAAGAACAGTCGCCAGATCGTACGCTACTGACTGCCCTTGGAATTCTATTTGAGATTACCTTAAAATATCAAGTCAAGTAAACGGGTCAAGAAATCTTCTCTCTTGGTGCATGTAGCTACGTTAATTTTTTTTTTTTTCATTTTTTTCTTTTTTCGCTATAGGCGTTGTTGTAAGTATAGAATTGTTGTTTCCATCAACTAATTGGGTTGGATATTTTAATCTGCCTCGATACAACACAAACTTTTACTCCAGCGGCGTCGCGTGTAATTTGACAACGCTGCATTTCCTCCATTTAATGCCATACAAAATATCGATTTGAGGGAGTGGACTGTGCATACCTCCAACAGTTCGACCTTTTTTATACGTTTAAAGGGACAAAATTCAGCGTTGCCTGACTGCACTGCTATACTCCTATTTGATCTTGATTTATCATGATTTATATAGACATAGCATCTCGGTGGAAAGTACGACAACAATATCTGCGCGAAAGTTCTCCAAAAACTTGCCTCTAAACTCGTCTCTCGTATATTCTTCTTGAAATGATAAAGTAACATAAATTGTAAAAAAATAAAGAAACGTATAACCTATCTTGTTGAATAAACATGCTTCAACCGCGCTCGCGTAAAGATAATCTAGAGGAGTGACAAATATTTGTAAAACCCGCTTCAAACCGAGTGGCGAGCGTGGCTCATTTTCATAATCTAGATGCAAAGTAAGAGTCGCGAAATTATTACCGTAAAGTCTTTCGAATCAGTTGCCAGGCATCTTTTAAGTGTCCATTTTTCTCGGTCCGTTTCTTTTGTTATGGCCACGCAGGGCACGCGTCTCGCTGAGATCCGCACTTTCTTTTAACTTCCTCTCTAAAACTCTATCTGTTTTTTTTTTTTTTTTTTTTTTTTTTTTTGTATATCTACTTATTATTATTAAGGTTTTTTTTTTTTTTTAATATTTCAATCTTCCAACGTTCACGTCTTCGTCATGAACACATCAAGTGAATTCACCCAGACCTGACAGGCTCCCGACAGCCTGACACCGAACACCGTTGCTGAAGCATAACTGTGTTGCCACATCATTGTAATTTTACTGATGTTGTCTTATTCGGTTTTGTCTTTAGATATCCATCTAAAGCAGTCCTTCGTAGATGTGAAGACATTTCACACAAAGAAACGGAGCCGGGTCACTGCTGAAGCTAAGGGGACCAAACTGCAAAACGAGTCTATTAGTCATTTTCCTTTTTTCTGGTATTCGTCATAACACGCTACCACAGATTTGTGGCCGATTTTTACCGATTTTTTTGTTTTTTACTTCCCGTCAAATTGTGAACGAAATCAATTTTATTGACAATTTGTGTCCGAAAAATCCCGAAGAGCCAAAGTAAAAGAACGAAATAGGTTTTTGTTCACAACTGTCCATAGTCATCCACAGTCCTCCATAAGACTGTGCATGTAAAATACTGCGAACCGCGTGAAGGATAAAAAAAGACGGTTTTGGAAACATTATAAAAGTCTGGCACTTCTGATGTGTAACGAGCAATTGTACAGCTTGTATTGTTTTTCGTTTTGATCCTAACTCGTCGTGCAATTTGGCATCGGTACGCGGGGAGATGGTGCTCACGAGATCCGCGCATTAAAAGCCTAAAATGAATTTATCAAAAGGAAATATTCGAATGTGGCGGGAGTGAGTGCGCGCGCGTGCGCTCTGCGCCCGAGTTAGATTCATAAAAATGTGACGAGTAAAAGCTCTCTCTTCTTTCTCTCTCACCATAGTTATGGCTAATGCACTCGCATGGCCTAGTCGTGAATCCTCGCCCTATCCCCCCCTCCCCACACCATTCTCCTCCACAGTACCCCTTCACGGTCATTCCCGCTGCTGCAGTGCAGTCGAAAAAAAACAAAGAGATAGTCCATAGAGTGTGTACTTTCTTCCAGTGGTGTGTGGGTGTTATCAGCTGCATACAGTGTTGCATGATATCACCCCTAGTTAACTCTTTGTTATTGTACTAGCGGAGACAAAGATACCTGGCCAGGGTATGCAATAAGCAATACACAGCTTCCCATTCAACGCGTGTATTATAGGTGTGTTGCGTGTTGCATATTCTGGCCAGGTATCTTTGTCCCCGCTAGTACGTGTGACGTGTATGAGCGAATGCAGGGATTTGTCTTTCTCTCCCTTCGGCCACCTGAATAATACATGCGTTAGAAAAGGACGGATATAGGGGCTAAAGTCACGTGATAGCCCCCTCTGCTATCCTTTTCTAACCTACGCGTTCAAACGGGAGGAGAGAGAGAGGAAAAGAAATCCCTGTATCCGCCCACTGTGACGTGTTTTGTGCGTAGTACAGTACAGTTTCTAATTAAGAGCCATTGTTCCAGAGCTGCAGTTTTGGCCCAAAATTCATTGTTTTAAATGGGATTTCCACGTAGTGACGTCACTACGCACACAATTTTTTTCAACACTACACGTCCGTATCTCCAAACCTGGGACATTTAGGATAAAACCAAGCTCACCATTGTTCTCAGCTCATAAAGTACTATTATTTTCTTCATAAAAAACGCACAATTTCAGACCCTCATTGCAACTGCCCATTCATGACACTTAGAACTTTATTGGGTTGAAAATATAAACAGACTGAGTTAGTGAGTCTTTAAACAATGTTGAAGGTATATTCTCCGATTTCTCGTTTAGAGTTGTCAACTGTGTCAGCGTCACGTCGGTTTTTGTAGGGCAGAATTTGACTGGCGCTGAACTGTCTGCCAGTTCGGCGACAGTTTGACTGCGAAAGCGCATTTGATCGCCGGTTTTTTCGGACGAATTTCACACACCCCGACTTGAGAGATTTGCGGAAACAAAATTTTAGTCTGAATTTTGTTTGCGTAATCGCAAGCGCAGCAACACTCCAAATTAGACACCAATAAATTTACAAGCTGGCCCAACGGATTTATGTTTTTTTTTTTTTTTTTTTTTTTTTGCCTTTAGACTAATAAGAGACATATAAATATTTACGAGCAAAAACTTGTTCTTGATGTATCGAATTGCATTATTTGGAATAAAATCTCGACCAGAAAGTTGTTTGACACGCAATCACGTCAAAATGAAGTGCGAAATTGTACCCTTCAAACGAGTTGAACGGAGGTTTGATTTCATTCGGAACCAATAAATCTTATCGGTATCACACTGTCGTTTGAGGCTAAAAATCATAAAAATGAGGATACAATATGTCAATATACAATGTTACTTTCTTTGGTGGATGGAGCGCTTGCTGTGAAATTAAAGATCTAGATTTTGGAATCTATTTTTTCCTAGTTAAAAATGAAAGGACTTAGTATGAAGATCAAAGAGAAATTTTTCGGTCTTTTTTCCAAGTCTCGCAGTTTTGAAAATGCAACTTTTTAAAGTCGCTAAATGTACCTCTTTATTACATCACAAAGACAAGCGTCAACCGGAAATCGTAACTCTGGATTAGAGTCATAAAATCTTAAAAAAGAAAACAAAGTCTCCACTCACAATCATTTTGTCGTGTATAGTATTAAAACCACAGGACCCTTCCAAGAGCTTTTTTTTCAGTTTTTGGATTATATATCCGTGGAAAATTGCACAAGACATGTTCTTTAATCAAAATTATGGACTCTGAGTCCCGCTGACTCTGACTGGGTTCCAAAGATACACACGGTATACTTGTGTTATTCAGTAGCGTGTGGTGGGTATAAAATTAAGAATTGAGAGAATTGAGAATTGAGAGAATTAAGAAGTAAAATTATGATGTAGGAATTTCTTTAATTCTATTTAACAGAATTTTCTCAACAAATTGGTAGGTCATAAGTGCCACTTTATTGGAAATTCGAAAAGGCTGTCTCAGTTGAAAAGTACTCTTAATATGAAAACACCCTGTTATTCGTTCTTTTCAACTGAGACTGTATTTTTTTTTTTTTTTTCTTTTTTTTTCTTCAAATTTTCAATAAACTGGTACTTGTGACTTATCAACTTGTTGAGAAAATTCTGCTAAATCGACTTGTATTAATTGCGAGCCATCAGTTTTGCGTAGTTTTTGAGATAAACGGCCGGGAACGAAAACCCCGTTTTAATTTTCATAAGGCCAAAAATTGTTTGGACCCACGCTTACAGCCAATCAGAGGCCAGCCTGCGTTCCCGATCCCTTATCTGCGTTGACCACGAAGGCCTTCCATTCAATTGCGACTCTTGTTTACTCTTTGTGTCATTCTTTCACCCGAAAGATTACTTACTCAAGCAGATACGGAACAGCCAAGATTTTGTTGAATGAACATGCAAGCGCCCGCAATGATACATTGATACATGCCAATTTACTGAGTGATCGTAAGAATAATTATACGAAAACTGTGAATCCATTATAATGCTTGAGCGTTAGTGTGAAGTGCAAGTATAATCTTTGTTTCATTCACGTTCAATTTTTGAACTCCAAAGTTCGACGAACAAATGATCCGAGCGTCGAGCGCTTAGAACGGAAATAGAAGATTGGTGATGTATGTAAGTACAATGCGCATGCATGAGGCATGGGCGCGTAAAGGAGTGACCCCCCCCCCCCCTCCCCTCTATCTTCCCTCCGGGAGGTTGCAGTATTGGAGAGAGGTGACCGTTACGCAGCACTGTTGACCAATTGACGACATTAAGACTGAAAAACGCGTCAGTCAGAGAGTACGGACTACGGAGTCAGAGCAGGCACGCGACCTTTTGACACTATTGCCCGTCTTTCATAGCTCGCTAGCTTTAAAACTGTCCCGACTCCTGACACGAAAGCCCACGTGTCAAATAAAACTCGAACGGTGTTGTATCGTTATATGTTGATCGTTGATCTTCGCGACCCGGTTGCTAGATTGTGCAGAAAAGCTTCATGTTTAGCCAGTGTTGTCAGATTTGGCGGTAAATTCAAATAATTTACGTTGGATTGAATGGAAAAAATAATGCTTTTTCAATTTATTTAGCATTGATTTAAATGGACAATGTGACGATTTTTCTGCACGATCTGACAATTTATGTCTTGCGGTCACCGTACGGCGGCATACGGCCCACTCCACAGTCCGCATCTCGCACCGGACCGATCGATGTGTGACGGAATGATGAGAGCTCGTCTCGTCACATAATTAAGGCTGTATGAAGAATATAATGACTTGTGAAACGTAAGGTTTGCTCTTTACTAGATGATTCAATGGGTTTGCGCTTTGGTTAGATCTAAGGTGGAGCGTACTCCTTGTTTTTTGGGATCTTCTTCTACAAACCGCCTCTTTTTGCACTTTACTCGTTAGTCGTTCCGCAATTCCGCATTCCGACGACCTACGTTGATATCTAGGACATTGCTGCAGGAACGCTAATTTTAGGTACTATGACTTTCAAAAAAGTACCCCGGTTGAAATTTTTACTGTTGAAATTTTCCGTTGTTTTCAATAGAACTGTCGATTTTTTATGTAGGACTTTAAATGGGGCATTCTGCTCAGTCCTTGAACACTTGAAAACCGCAAACTTGTTGATTGCCACGATTTAGACGAGTCAAAATTTTGACCAGCGTACTTTCTTTTGAAGGCCTCAGTACAACTGGGGTTGAATAGGAGTCTTAACCTTTTTACTGCCATGATAATGAATACAAACCTCCGCTGATTCGTTTGAATAAAGGTGATTCCATGCAAAACTGTTGCAGATTTCAATCCGATGGGTAGCACCACTGTAGTCGCTTTCGGCATTTAAACTGAAACCAAAGACAAAACGCAAAATCTAAGAACGTCAGCACGTTTAAATTTTTATTTCTTTAATGAAAAAAGTTGGTTCAGAAGTAAGCCGCAAATCATGAAAATCTTTTCGCCGTAAGCTTAGTGGATGCGAGTGAGTGCGAGTGATAGTATGTCTATCTCTGCTTCACTCGCATTCATAAAGGCTTACGGGAATTTTTGTATTTCATAATGTCCGGCTTTATTTTTGAGTATTTCAGCTTGATTCTTTCAGGATGTCGTCTTGAGGTATGTTTGCAGGTGCTGATGTTCCTAAAGTTTGTAATTTTTGCATAAATTCATTATAATTTCAGCCAAAAATTGTTGAACTTTTGAGTAGCGCTATAGTGGCGTCCATCGGATTGATATCTGGAAAAGTTTCGCATGGAATCACCTTAAGTTGGGTGATTAAATATTCCAAATATTTCTCTTTGTTAATTTTGCCTCTACCGTCAATTGCGGGTAATGAAACATCAGAGTTGGTCAAATAGGAGTGTGAACGATTACACGATTACTGGTAATCGTTAAACCTTTGGATGGTAATTAAATGCAGTTTTCTCTGCTTTACAATAAACCTTATAAGCTCATTTCGATTAGATTTAATTCTTCTGTAACTAATATGATGGGTGACTTGTAAAAAATCAGCCCTGATTACCATTAAATCACCCTCTGAATAAATGACGAGTACGATTACTTTACCGTTTGCCCAACTCTGCGAAACATCAAATCGCAAATGGCAACAACTTGGAATAGTTTCTGTTATAATAAAAAATTGAATTGTGGTGATGAAGCAGTTCTACAGTAACGGAAACGAATGTGCTCGGGCGTGGTGTAGAAAAAGGTTAATAAGCCAGATTTTTGTGTTTTCCTTATGCGCTCTAGAAATACTGTCTTTTTTCCGACGATAGCATTTCAGTGTATGACAGATCGCTCACTTTTTGCATGATATGCCCCGGGAGTTTAGTAATGAAATTCCTGGATTTTTTCCTGGTTTCCGTGACCAATTTTGGATTGATTCCTTTATAGTTTTGAGGAAATAGGAGGCAGCATTATTGTAGAAATTCCATTGCTTATTTACTTTGAAATGTATTTAGCAGTTGCCCCTAACTTTGTAAAATTCCAGATCTGTTCCTGAGATGCTATATTTTTTCTACGGATTAAATTACTGTCGCGTAATTTTACCTTCTTAAGTATCACTATTTACGATTTGGAGTGTTGAGTGTTTTCAGACCTTGGCCGTTGACCTGGTTTTTTTTTGTTTGTTTTTATTGTTTTGTTTTGTTTTTTGTTTGTTTTTTGTTTTGCGCTCAGAGCCAGCAAAGCCATGCCATCGTCGGAAAGAATCGGTCAGTGCAGTACAGGCGAAGGGCTCGAAAGCACCAATCGCACAAGGTCTGAAGCCTTGGCTGCAACCAGGAAGTTGTCTTTCTCTCTCGTTGTCCATTTGAACGCATGCGTTAGAAAAGGATAAGGAGGGGTTATCACGTGACTTCAGCCTCAGTTTTCGTCCTTTTCTAATAGCATTGAGTGTCAGCCGAGAGTCCCTGTATGTGGAGAGTTAAGACATGAGGTTAGTTAACCTCTGATAGGTCATGAGTTTTAGGCTCTACGGGCGTCGCCATTGGATGTGTTTTTGCACATTTGTTTATATTCATTTGTTAACAAACGAAGTGGTCCCCAATGTTATTTTACGTATAAAAGAGCTAAACTGTCGATGAACTTTTCAATTTCAATCATGGTGCATCTCATAAATGTCTATAATTCCCAAAAGAATCTTTCAAAGCGTAAATAGGTAACGCTCAACAAAGGCAGTGAAAGATTACACCGTCAGGAACCCTACGGAACTGTAATCTTTGCGTTAGACCAAAACACAACAAAAGAACTCAGTATATGTAAAAAATTGTGCGAAAACGAATCCGATGGCGGCGCCCATGGTTTTCCTTGTCTTAACCCTTTCGATATGTAGTCCCTTATAGAGGACGTTTGTTAATACGGATTCTTATGAAACTTCAAAAAAATTGACGTACACATGAAATGATGCGAGAAAAATTCATTCGATCCATTAGTAAAGGTCTAAGCATTGTGAAACTACTTTTTCATCACTCGGCACTGAAAGGGTTAATTCTCTATACAGGGACCCTAATTCAGTCAAAGAGCAAAGAAAGAGACAAATTCCTGGCCACGCTCTCCAGCTCATCAGTCATGCGCCAAGAGCGGCAGCGCTGCATCATCACCGCGCATGCGCAATCGCGGGGCTTGGCTGGCCGTTGCATCGACTGCAGACTGCAACGATAAAACCCACGGGAAGTTGATACTGCTGATAGCATTTTGGGTCGTATTACTCGAAGCAAACCCATGGTTGCCATTGGTAACCCTTTGCTATAAATACAATGTTACGCGGGGGTGATTTAAATAAACGGTAGTGGCGAGGATACATACATGCGCTTACACGTCTATCGAAGGCTATTAAGGTATCAATCAGCCAATCAGATGAGTTTATTGAAACTGTCGATAGGGCGCGACGTGATTCCACCATTGAAATCCGGCAACAGTGCAATGGAACTCCGGGCGTAAACTCTGTTTTAGCTCTGCTCCCACACTCGTACAGATTTGGTCCTTCGTTACTGGTTCTGGAATCGGATCATTGGATTTATGTATACTGCGTCGTTCAAAATAAAGAAAGTCGGCTAAATAAAATATTATTCTCGTGTGAAGCAAATTAAACTTATCGTTTTCTGCTGTCGAAGGAAATAATCTTGGCGTGAAATGAGTGTTGAGTCCTTTGAAGAAAAAAGTAATCAGCTGAGTATCTCTCCGTGAGAGACGAGTTGCCACAATGTTTCGGCTTTTGAAAGATTGGATTTTCCCACCATTTCTTTAAAATCAACTTCAAAGCGATTTTTTTTATTTTCGTTCGATCCTAAAAAGTGTGATGGATTTATTGCAATATTGAATCCTACAGATCCACCAACCCTCATTTTTCTCATGGAAGAAACGTCGGATGATCGGGAAGATTATTACTTAACATTGGAGCTACTCCACTGCAACTTTACTACACGGAAAAAAAAATACGGTGAAAATAACCATACGGATGCCTGATTTTGGCACCTGCTAGATGTTATGGTAATGTTAACCAAAAGTATACTATGTTTTGACTAGGTACTAGGTGATGTCACCTGATTGCATGTTGAATTTACTCAAAGTATCGGTAAATGTACCATACTTCTGGTCAAGTTTACCATAACATCTAGCAGGTACCAAAATCAGGTATCCGAATGGTTATTTTCACTTATCTTTTTTTTCCGTGTATGGTGAGTAAAAAAACGCGAAGCAAAAGATCTTAAGTTGAGTGCACTAAATCCTCGGCAAGATGAACAAAAGGTTTCATTTACTCAGCAAAAAATATTTTACTGGTTCATCTTTCCACAAACCGTTTGGTTTGGGACACCTGGGACGACTTGAAGCATATTATACCCATTTTATACGCAGTGCTACCTTTCGTGTATATTTGATGTCACTTTTTCAATTCACCGATGGTTCCACCGGTTGAATAAAGAAAACACAGTTCAGTTCCGTGTTTAACTGTAAAGCATGGAAATACTCGCAATCTGTAATCTTTTCTCAATCGATGCAATCGCCGTTAAATTATTAAAATATTCGCAAGTTTTATTTTTTAAAGTTATCGAAAACTCAACCGGCTGAGAAAATATTACATATGCTAGTAGTTTTGTGCATTACACACTAGAATTCTTTTGCTAATCCAAGGTGTTTTTCGTTTGTGTTAAAGAAACTGCACAGTGAAATATTGACTCAAGGAGAATTCCTTTAACCCAAGTAAAATGTCTGCTGCTTCAAGCAAAAGATTCTTTGTTGTGACTGTGATCACTGATCCTTCATGCAACAGAACTCTACTTCGCGCAAGGAAAACTTTCACAAGTAAACGTGTTTCCTTGTTTTTAAAGAAGTGATTTCTCTCAGTGGAGTCATACTGAACCAAACTGTGTAATATTTTCTCAACCGCTGAAATCATCGGTGAATTGAAAAATGCCATAAAACATACACGGAACGGCAGCTTTGATTTTATACCTATTTCTTCCTCTCTGGCTGTTCCTCCGATGATTGAAAGGAAAGAGGAGTAGAGGTGGCTGACGAAGAGTGACAGGTCGATGCGAAGTGCGAGGACGGAGAACGCCTCGTTGGTTGCGGAGCTGTAACGAGTGTTGCTAGTTGGAAGTTGGAACTAGGAGCGCAGTGAAGCAGTGGAAGTCTTTTAATCCGTTTGTTTACGCTGTGTATCGGAAAACGCGGAAATCCTTACTTTTACGGGGGCCCGTACCGTACCACCACCGCGACCAATGAGACCAATGAAACGCACAGACCAGACCATGCACGGGCCATCGCCCACCGCCCACCGATCACCAAATCTGTCTCGATTCAACTACGGTGGTATAAAATACGAGGAGAGGGGGGTGAGGGACGGTTGCGGTGCAGCCCACCTGGATCGTCGCGGTCAAAGACTCATGTCCGCACGTTTGACGATTCATAATCCAGATCAACGCAGTACGCGCTTTACGACGCGACGCGACGCGGTGATGATTGGGCAGGAGAAAGAGGCAGGAAAGACAAGCTATAACACTTCCGATGTATTGATCAGAGGTATACTCAACGTCGGAAAGGAAAGAAAAAAGAAATAAAGAGAAAAAACCCCCAGTCAGAATTTACAAGATGATCGATTTCCGGAGAACACGATGCCATGTAAAGACTTCAATTAGTCGTCTAAACATAAAAATATAAAAGTAAGAAATAAAGTCCCTTTAAGAAAAATTTGATTCCTAAATTCTAATAATATTACCACACTGAAAAAAAAGCGATAGTCATATAATACTAGATTCTAGTCATATGTATCACTCACCGCTTCTTAGACATTTACGTAGACTTGGCGCATAGATACAGCCAATTGCACTAACCACTAACCGAAACTTAACAAAAATTCTGATACGGCTCTATAAAATGTAGCCTTTTGTTAAGGTTTTTACTTTTCGGGAGATAAAACTTTCTTATTGGCTTTGAGTCTTTGAGAAGTTTTTAGTATGAAGTTGGAGAGAAATAAAATCCCTTGGACATTTTGAAACTCATTCATTAAAAATCCCAAAACCCGCTCAGCTGTAACCGGAGCCTTATATTCACTAGTTTGACTCTTTGATTATTCTTTTGCAAATCTGAATCACGTTGCATGTAATCATTAGCGCACGCAGAAACAAGCACAACTTCGTGGAGATTTTGAATTTAATTAAATTTATTTGATTCTTAGCCAAGTAACTACAGGAAGGCTGTTGTTCAGTGTCTGTTCAGTTTGTGCTCTATTTTTGTTTTTCTTCCTCTTACAGATGCTTGTTTTATATTTACTGTTTCTCACTTCGGTGAAGGGCAGCCGTATGCCCTCTCGGTGAATGTACATACTTTATTATGACGTCATTTGAAAGACACAATCACTTTAATAAATTGACCTCGAGGCTTTTCATCACTTACAATTAGCGCACAGCGTGAGGTTTAACGTGACCATCTATCGCAAAAGACACAGCATTTACGAGGGAAAAAACTGACCTCAAAAAGTTAACAGTTGCACAGTGTAAGAGGTGGAAAGAATTGGAATTTCATAGCGAAAATGAAATTTCGCTGCGTGCTTGTGCAATGCGCACAGGAAGCCAACACAGCAAATTTACGACACATATTTGAGAATGCGACTTGAAAATCATTCTAATTTATTTGAACATAATAAGAAGAATAAATAACAATTAGTAAAAATAAGGTATGAACAATGAATGAACGACTTCCACGGGTCACGGCATGGCACCAAGAAGCGCTGCTGTTAATTAATCGTTTCATGCACCCTTGAAAAACCGAGGGTAAATACGTATAGCTGACTACTCTTACTTGATTGTAACTTGTAAGATTTCGGTGATGAATTTAAAGGCATTCACGCTAGCGAATTGTCGTGGCGGCAACACACTTTACTCATATGTTTCCTTTCACTTTGATTTGATTGAGCGGGTGCATGTAGTCTGTAATCGAGAAAAAAAAGAATGTCAGATGAATCCTGGAGGTAGAATACTTGCAAAACGTATAACTCTTTGAATTTGAGTACTGCAGGTGACCTACCTAAGCCAAAACTCAAGGAAACTCCCGTATCTCGACAAACACTCTCAGCTTCTTTGCGCATAGACAGCCAACGTAAACTGGAGCATAGGGCATTGCTGAATTTGACAACGGCGGTTTTGTCCAATTTTACCGTCTCTCCCGCATATTACCCCCCCCCCCTTCCGCCACGATGCTAATTTAGCGAACAGCTGAAAATATTCAGACGTTGCGTCTTTTCTTGGTAGGTTTCCAAAAATTCATCGCCAACACTTCTGCAAGATCAGTTTCAGAGCCCCGGCGCGCGATATTCTCTCCGCCTCGCGGGGTTTTCGCGCGGTTCGCTCATCTGCGGGAGTCCAGAATCCACGTGTCACGTGACGTCACAGTGTCATTCCTGAACGTAAAGCTCCCCTCTCCTCCTCCTCCTGTCCATCCCAACGCCTCGCCCGCCCGCCGTCCTCTCTCTTAGCATTGCACACACATTGTAATTTCTTAGTTTTTTTATTTTATTTTCGCTCTGCGATTATTTATGTTGTTTTTATTTTTAATGTCTCGGCAAACGCAACAGTGAACTCTGCTCCGAGACGGTGAGTGCCCCCCGCACCCACCCTTCCTCCAACCCCCCAGCCACTCCCAGCCTTCATTTCCCGGCGTTTATGATTGACGCCGGCGCAGAATTTTTATGTCCTCCTCTCCTGTTGCCGCTTCTGAATCGCATATGGCAGTCCCAAAAAGTTGCAAATACCTCTGTGCTCTTTGAATGCTATTCGTGCTCTTGTTTGATTAATGACGGAGCTCATTGTTTGCCCTCTAATCGCTCTTGAATTTTTGTTCGGGGGGGGTTGCCCTTCTCCCTATGCGCTTCGACCACAAATTCTTGAAGTTGATGCTTGAAGCTAGCTTGGAATTTACACATTTTCTACCCTCGAAGGCTTTCTTGAAAAAGATATGCAATACGCAACGCACACGGTATACCTACCCATCCACCATTTTGACGCATTTTTTACTGGTTGCCTCGCGTATTGCGTATTGTATACCCTATCACAGTATTTTTCTTCGGTATTATAGGCTTTCCCAAGAATTATTGGACTGGACAATTGTTTTGAATTAAATCATCAGCTTCTCACCATATGATCTCAACCAATCAGATTGTCCTACCTGAGGTTTGAAGCTGAGTTCTTTTCATGAAAGCCGTAGAAGCCGTGTTACGGAAAAAAGCCGTGCACATGTAAAATCACTTGCAAAGGTTGAGAGCATCAAAAAGATCCAAAGTCCACTCACAAACTCAATAAATGCGTTTAATAAAATTACAAGATGGCGGTCGAATGAGCGGGTCACAATGGGGGAGTCCCATCTAATTTCAGCTTTCTCTATGGTGAATCACTTTTCTCAGCATAGAAAGTAGCGATTAAATGGGACTGGGACTCTCCCATTGTGACCCTCTCATTTGACCGCCATCTTGTGATTTTGTTAAACGTATTTATTGAGATTATGAGTGGATCTTGGAACTTTCTGTGATGCTTTCAACATTATTTTCCAGTGATGTTACTTGTAGGAATCGATCCTCCATAATGCTGTAGA
Organism: Trialeurodes vaporariorum; assembly: GCA_011764245.1. Lineage (NCBI taxonomy): Eukaryota > Metazoa > Arthropoda > Insecta > Hemiptera > Aleyrodidae > Trialeurodes > Trialeurodes vaporariorum. Next base: position 30,870,641 of record VMOF01000024.1, on the reverse strand, counting down.
TAAAGTTTGCATTGGACCCATTTGAAAGTTGCACATTGCTATATAGACGCAGCCTGAATATACTCATTCAAAAGTGTGGCGGTCAAATCCAGCGCTGGCAACAGCGTCACTCCTGCTGCCTCCAATTTTTTTCCTCTCGTCTATCATCATTGCATAGCTTACTTACTTCTTCTCTTTCTCTCTTTCTTTCTCACTCCTTTTGACGTAAACCTGCCTAATGATCCCGCCATTAATGCAGCTGATTAATGGTGTAGGCTTTTTACAAGATGCTTGACCTCTTCTCAACGCAACAACCCCCCACCACTCCCCATTCATTCCGTGGTCGTCCGTAATTTAAGAATGGGCTGTCCCTTCTCCTCCCCGTCCCCTTCACCAACGTGCAGAAATAAATATCGTGGACTCGTAATGTGTATCCGTGAATTCCGTGTGCTTTTCGGATATCTGTTTACGCCGTGATTAAAGCCGACTCACGGCTGCTTAATTCGTGTTCAGTGTCAAGAAATCAGTTTATCGCTTGTTTCACGGATTTCGGCAGTCGTTACCGGGGTATTGTGTTTTTCGGTGTCTTTCTTCCTTTTATTAGTGCTCATGCGAGATGAGACTCAATTGGCAGTGAAAAAAAAAACAAGAGAGTGTGAGAGGGAGAGAGGGGGAGAGAGATAGAGAGAAAAAATAGAGTTCAGTTCAAAATTAGCCTCCGCGCCAAACTATTCTCGATTTCGCCGAATGTGTAAACGATCCGAGGTCGTGCATGCAGTCTGAAAGTAAAAATAGTCCCTCTCGCCTTCTGAATGGCCCGCTCGGAACGATCATTTGCGGTTAAATCGATTTGTAGTTTACGAGGGAAATCCGGTCCTTGATTGGATAATCAATAATGACGAATTGAAAGTATCTTAAATTGCAGCCCACAGTTCCATACTAGCGTATTATGCCAGCTCTGACGGTCACCTTGGTTCACTCTCCGAGTCTGATTTTACGTTTATACGATTCAATAAACATGTTGCGATTAACTAACTGCATCGCTTTGCACCCACAGTGTCATTAGAGGCTGTGCTTGAAATTCGTTGAGATCCGTGGAAGAATTGTGCGGGATTTTATACAAGATTTCAAATCATGTAACCAAGTCAATTTTGATTTAATACTGCGTGTTTGCTTGGAAACTCCTAAATTATGGTTAGATTCCCAAGTATCTTGTGTTAATACACCCTGCACCTGGAAAAAGTGCGGTCGACGAATGAGTCGCATGACCCAGAATTCCCCATACTATTTGTATCTATACATATACCAGGATTGCTTGAAATGTCTCAACTTTCAGCAATAGAGATCGAGTGTTGTTTCTTCCCCTTTTTATTAATTGCAGGTCTTCGATATAGTTACAACACCTACCGCGTACTCGCGCAGTGGTTTAGCGTGCGATTTGGCAACGTTGTGTTGTGTCCATTTAAACCCTTGTACAAGGTCGAATGCGAAGGTTTTTACCGAAGAAACAATATTTCGACCTTTTTCATGGCTTCAAATGGACACAATACAACGTTGACAAATTGCACGCTACCCCCCTGCTACCGCGGTGGATGAAAAATCTGTGCGTGATAGATAAAAGAAAAATTAAAAATAGTCAGTTTATAAATTGTCTCATCATATTTTCTCTCAATATTACCGCTGTATGTATTTTACTTACCTATATAGTTTATTTAATTTAAAGTCTAAATTTGCGGCCCGGAAAAAAGTTTGAAATCGAATCAGGGGATGCGGTTATGCAGCGGTGTATATATAGATCCCAGCCATTGGCACCATGTTAGTTACCCACGTGTGCACATACAGACTGTCCGAACCAAAGATTATTTTTGCTCTAGGCCTAAGCCACCAAGATCCGACTCGAGTGGAATGGATCATTTAAGTCAGTTATGCGGCTATTAAGGTTGTTATAGATCGTGCTGCGTTTCCTCTTGTTCTCTTCGTGGCTCCCTTTTCGACCGAGAGAATACGAATACTGACGGCCTTGAGTGCTAGATAACGGAAAAGGACCGATTCCTCTCGGGTATAAAATGAAACATTTCTGAGTTGTAACGATTAGCGAAGAAAAGTTCGTTTAAGTAATGCAGTGGGTATAGAATAGATGTTGAGCTTTCATAATGGCGTTGAAAGTATGGGATTCGTTGCAAACTTGCAAGGTCGATGATTCGTAATTATAGCTACCGCTCCTCCCCGAGCCTGCAGGAGTCGATGCTAACACGTGAGCGCAACGGGCTTTCAACTTTTGCGGTCGCATTAAATGAACCCGGGAATTTTATATCGGAACATTTCGTATCTTTCCATTTCATCTTTGATCAGAGCACGTTCCAGTACTCGTTGCCAAGCGGACAGATTTTCTCAGATGAGAACTATTTGCTATTGATTTCCTATATTTTATTGCCTCCTTTCTGTATACAAAACCATCTTATTCTAATTCAAATCTTTAAGAACCTAGGAATTTTCACATGATGTGCAGTGTGAGCGCGAAACACGTCTTCAATACACGATGAAATAAATTGTGGTCGAACTACAATACGTTGGATAGTATCAATCGCTCAATTTTGATTGGATTGGTTCTGTACAGGTACAATAATACAATGTGTAGTTCAATCAATAATTGAACCTGATAATAATTGATAAATTGAATTGTAACACCCGAACCTGATATTAAAATATGCTCTTATTTTTCTATTCAGTCCGATTCTAGCAGTAATCGTTTAACATTAATTCGACTCATTCAATGAACTCACATTACTGCACTTCTATTTTTCCATGTACTGATGTACTTGTTCATGAAATGGAGTTTGGGGATGGGGGAACTAGAGTGGGAAGGAATTTTGAAAGTCCAAAGTGCAACCCTCTCCCTCCCCCCCGACTTTCACCTTTGAGCTCACCATCCATCCATTCATGTTTAACAGAAGGTTGCAACAGTAAGACAAAACAAAAAACAAAAAACAAAAAACCTATTCTACTCTACTTTAAAAATCATTAAAGGCAGCTCCAGTTTCTTCTTCAATAAATTTGGCATCCAGAACCATTTTGTATCAAAGGGTGGCAATCAGGGTTGATCTTATCTCGTTACCGTCGGAAAGCTCAAACTGTGGATTAATCGAATTTATCGACTAATCGAATCGCACACTCGCACAGGTGCCGGCGAGTAATAACCGGTTTCATTCATCTGAATCAACAAACAGTGATGGTGCAGAGTATAGCGCGGCCAACGCCGCTGAACAGTCAACGGTTCCTCTTATTTAATCCCGTCATCGATTCACGCTTGATTAAATTATCACTATCGTCAGTATCGTCATTCTTTCTTTCTCTCCTTCTGTCGATCGTTTTGCTCTCTTGAAATTATGTTTTGTTTTGCCTCTCTCTCTCTCTTTCTCTCTTCTCGGATATTAATTTCCTATTTTTCTCTCTTTCTCTGCAGATGAGTCAGCGGTACCGAGGCGCAGGTGCAGTGTCGACGTCTTCTCGGGTCCAGCCGTCGTCCGCCTGACGTAATCCGAGAGCATCGGCTCTTTGGCTTGGTTTGGCTTTAAGAAGCCTCTCCCCTGCCACCCCCCCCTCCCGACCATCATCCCCCTTTTTTTAGCACTCGACCACGATGTTCATTCCCCATCTGAACGTCAACACCCTCACCTGTTGTCTACACCTGTTACTCACCGCGTATGCCGCTGCTTGGGTCCACAACGTTAGCCCGAAAACTGTCTTCAAATATGGTGAGTATTTGCCACTTTACGCTCTATAGTATTTACATTCGCTACTTGATTCTTAACGAAACCCTCGATCTCGGTTCTTTAACCTTGATCTCACTCCCCCTTCTACGCAAGGGCGGATACAGCAACTTACCCCCCCCCCTCTCACTCGCTCTCTCTCCTCCTATTTGAACGCTTGCGTTAGAAAAGGACAAAGATAGTGCGGGAAAAGTCGCATGATGGCCCCTCTTCTTTCCTTTTCTAACACACGCGTTCAAATGGGAGAAGAGAGAGAAAGACAAACTCCTGTATCCCCTCCTCATTCCTCCAAAAACAAAAAAAAATAGTCACTTGTTTTTCGTCGACCCGAAGGTACGTAATTCCTTTAAATCCCACATGTCTTGCAAGAGCTCAGTATCCCCCTTCCACCCTTTTTAGTTTCCTATTCTACATATGGCTGCCGAGAGGATCAATTTGTCGACAATTCTATGGATTGAAACATCCTGTCGCGTGTTCGAGAAGCTGTTGGAAATGGGGTCATAAATTCGGTGACATATTTTGGAGGGAAGGACCCCAACTGCCCCAACTGCCAAACAACGATTTGTAATGTCAGTGCAGTGTCGGAAAGGAAGCTCGTTTTTATTTAGTCGTGAAATTTGGTGTGCGGTGGGTGAACCGCTCCACAGCTCAATTTGTATGGTCTTGTCTTTGCCTGAGAATTTTTTTTTACTGTTCATTTTTTGGCCCCGATCTTGAGGAGGTATTTGGAGATCATTAGTTTCAATAGAGCTTTTATACATGTATTTATGTGTACCGAAAAATTCTAGTGTTTTCATCAGAATTTGGTCAAGGTACCAGAATTTCCTTAAAGTGTTCAAGGATTATAGTCAGATCTTAGCAATGCCAGAAATTTCCTCGATCGATTAATCTTTGTGCTTCTAATAGTCTTTTTTTTCGATGTGCAATCTTTGGCATGAAAGTTGTCTGTATTCAGTGAAAATATCAGTCCATCAATGTTTGATCGAAATAATGCCGCAGTTTGGCAACCTTGTCATGTGGTTTCTTACCGCGATGCCCATAGTTAGTTCACCTCTAGAGGATAGAGAGAAGAAGAAAAAACTAATCTTTTCCACCCGACTAGTTTTGAAGAAAAAGTCGCGTTTGACGAACCCTCCCCTTTGAGTTTTTCATTTCTTTCAGAAGTGTCTCCCGTTTGTCGCTGTCCCGTCTTTACTCCCCCCTCCCCCTCCCCCAACCGCTACCTCTCTTCGTCCTTCTTCCAGGATACGGTGGTTGCCCGCACATTCGTGGTTACAACGAAAATGAAAGCTTCGTGTGAACCGATAGATCGCAAGACGCGGGTCCGATGTCCGGTGCTTTCTGAGACGAAAGGTATTTTTTCTCGTTTGAAAAATCATCGGGCGTGACCTCAAGTCCTGCTCTCTGTACTGTCTCAGACCATTTTTATACTTCCTCTATGTCAGCGTTGCCAGATTTTAGGGAAATATCAGTAGATTTTACATTGATCCTTATGGGAAATCTACTGATATTTCCCTAAAATCTGGCAACGCTGCTCTATGTATTTGTTTTTTTTCCCCTTTAAAGGTGCTGTCGCCATAGTGCAAGCACTTTTTTTTCTCTCCCATCCCCCCCTCCCCCTGTCCACCAACCCGAGGAAATGAAATTATCCTCCTCAGCTTTCTGGTTAGATTTATCGTTCGTGAAATAAGATTTATCAATCATGGTTTTTGTAATCAACTCGTGGTTCTTTCGTTAAATCCCCTAGTTTTACCCGCGGTTTGAGTTTTTGGATTTGACAAGTAGCGTCGGCAAGTCGGCACCAGTCGAATCGATGAGCAGATTTGTCATAGGCTATCCCAAGAATGATTGGACTTGACAACTTAAGGTTTGAATTGAAACATCTTCTACTAACCAGCCAGTGGTGCAAAATTTTCCAAAACTTCGGAAGTTTCACGCGATCCACGACTTATTTCCTCACAGGATTTTAAAAAATTTCCTCACAAAAATTTGAAAGTGATGACTTTTTTTTGGTTATTTTAACATTTCAACGCCGTATGTTCGCAAAATAACCAAATAACCGATATTTTTCCAATTTTTACACTATTTTCCTGGGAAATCCTTATTGCCATTATTTAAAAAAAAAAAAAAAAAAAAAAAAAAAAGGACAAATTTCCTCACTTTCCCAGAAATTTCCTCACTTTCACGCGATCTGCGGATCGCTAGATCGGGCACATTTTGCACCCCTGTAAAACCAGCCAGGTTGCCTTATCTAAGGTTTGAAGCTGATGTTTCATGAAACTCGTAGAATTGTCAATTTATATTTTCTGGGACAAGCTATAGCAACGAATTTAAGCGCTGTAAGCAAACGGTCCGACTTAATCTCTTTCCCTCCAGCTACATTGTAATTTTCTCATCTTTTTACTATGAGATATAAAATCAATACATTTTATTGGATCGGAGAAAATTACTCTGACTGTTCGTATTACATTTTATCCATTATCGTCTCAAAACGTAAATTCAAATCTATTTCGGACCCATGATGGTGAAAGAAGCTTATATTTTAATTTTGATGAGATTCAAGTCCCACGTTTAACTTATTCTCAGCGAGAAGAGCTTTGGCGTTTGTTTTTTCACTCCATTAAAGTTCCAATTTTAATGTGCATATAGTTGTTTAAACTCTGAAGCGAGCCCTTTCTCCGAAGTCCGAAGTGCAAGTCTATTCTAAATTTGAGCTTACGCATGTTTAGCGAGTCTGGCCTCTGCGAATGCGAAACGACTTCCGTTCTCTTCGACCAAACATCGTTGCCCCCCCCCCTTCTCGTTTCGCAAGAAAACCCATTCGTTAAACGGATCCGCTACTTGGACTCAAAAACTAGTACTTTGCGCTTTAATCGACGCTGACTAATACTGATACTAATACAAATCCTATCCTGTTAAAATACCAATTACTCATTTCCGCACGGCTCTGCACACATGCACACACCGGTGCAACGCGCCTCGGGACAGCAATCATCATCGAAAACAACAACAATCATCTGGATCGGCAAATTTTTCTAACGGGAGGACTTTAATTAGCTTTGCAAAGCCCTCATCTTTTATGCCTCGTCGACAAGAAATCTCGAACTTCTCTCGTGCTTAATCAACGGCATTTTCATGCTCACGCCAGATCACGTCACACGGTGGACAGATACATCGAAAAGCTGGACACACAGAGATCCCATAACTAGGGCTATAGGCATCCGGCGCTTTTTTGTCAGGTAAGGTGAGTTAAAACGCTGATGGATACCACCCGGCTTGCAGGGTGCGAAGGGAAAAGATTATAGGATCTAGCATGTGAAGGTTAAAGTTTTTCATCTGATTTATACAGTAAGTAATGCAGGTCACGTGAGCTCTCCTCTAAAGACAGCTTACTGAACTGAATACCAATCGTTTCTGCCCTCAACATGGGCTGCCTAAACCTGTCAATTGCGATGCATCGATATTACCTCCAAAGATTTCCAAGGAAAAGAACCGATCCTGAATGGATTCAATTATGATCTTCTAAATAATCGAAACTGCATAGTTTCATACTATCAGACGATGTAAAAACGTTAATCGATTATTCATTTATTCGCGGGCTACCTCTGCTTGTGCCATGTACCAATATCTGGAGTTATTATAAGGAACATACAATTTGCCTAGGCTTCGTTACACAAGAACACAAATCGAGTTTATAATGAAATGATGAAAATAAATTATAGAGGAACAGGAAAAGCAAAATGTTATGTAACTCAAGTGAGTCGCCACTTGTGAACATATTAAGAAAAATTAAATAAAAAAACAAAAACAAACAAAAAACTGATAGCTTTGCCGTCACCTCAATTCTTCATCGTGACTCTTTAGAAGGTTCCCTTGACTTCCTTCTTTAGCGTGGGCGATACTCAACTGTCGACGTGTGGCAACTTATTTGTGTTTTAAACCAAGCTTTTTAAGTGCCAACTGTCGAATTGACCAAAACGGATTTGATGTATTTTTTTTTTAAAGTCACGCCACACGATGCCACTCGGTTAATGTCTTAGTGTCCTAGTGATAAAACGTACTTAATGTCTTAGTGTCCTAGTGATAAAACGTACTTGACGGAAAAAAAAAAAAATCCGAAGAAAATCCGTGCTAGGATCCAGTGTGCGCCACTCTTCAAGGCACCTGTTTTCCTCTTCCTCGTCGCCAAATCGCCAGAGGGCGCTCATAGCACGCTTGGCACCCGGTACTCGCGATACGCGGGCTGTGCTTCATCTCGGACGAGTCCTAGCTCAAATGACAACTGTACCTAGCTCCGATTCGCCGATTCGCTGCGCCGCCGGGCTTTTAAGCTAGATCCGTTCTCATTCCTTCCTCTCTTCCTGCCTTCTCTTCTTTCGAGTCTCCGTTAAATTGATCGATGAGTCCTCTGATAGTCAACTTTCTAGCATAACTCATTGGGACAGGAGTCACCCATCACACCATAGCCGACCAGGGACTGTTTCTAATCCACCCGAAAGGCTGAGAGAAAAAAGTGATTAAAGTTTACGGATTCGATAATTTTTTCATACGTCTAGCCAACACAAGACGAATCGTTTTATTCGTCATACCTAATAAAGCTTTTACATTTCTGCAATCTGTACGATGAATTCAAATTATTGCGACCATAATTGGACTCATTTATACGAAAGGGACCTACTCGACTTCACACGTTGCCATTTTCACGTGACTTTAATTTTGATATAAAATTTGACGTAGTTCAAAGAATGTCTTGAAACTTCCAGAAATTTTCCTTCCCTACGTTAAGTCTCATTCCTGAAAAGATCAAACAATTTTATTTATTAGATTATTTTTAAGGGAATTAAAAAAGTCGAGATCAAAGGCAACGTCGGAATACTATAGTAGGTCTGTTTAGTATAAATGTGTCCAATTGATCATTTGTGTACGGGCAAACTCTAAAGTTTTGAACGTTTAGAATGCATTCGGCCATTAACTGGTTTCTTTGATTGGCCATATACCAACCTGGCATTCTTAATTGCCAAAACTTTTGCGTTTGCCAGTACAATCAACGCTTACTTAAAAGCCCCTCAGCAGGACGTTAAAATATTTTCGTTATTTTCTAGTGTGCTGAATACTTGAATTCTGGAATGTTTCAAGATTGAGCAAAACTGGCTGAGAAATGAACAAAGAAAACTTTTAAGGAAAGGTTTTTCTTTTGGCGTTGCGGCAAAACTGACAATTAATTTTACTTCGTCGCCCGACTCTCGCCGGTAATTTCTAAATCGTAAATGGTCCACAGTTAAAGGGCAAACGTCCTGAGGAGAGCACACGGGACCTCCTTTTTTACCGCACATACAGTATGTGAATAGATTTAATCTTTTCTCGCTAGACTTTGTAATTCACTGTCTCCCCGCTATGTTTGCCGGGTGGTATCCATCAGGCTTCTTAACGGTTTCACCATCACCACACGGAAATTGAGTTATAAGAAACCTTTACCTTAAACTCGAAATGTTAAACAGTGGATCCACCTGACTCTTTGAAGTGTATAGTACAACCATCTCACACTCGGGCAATATCTTTGGACTCCACCGTATAATTTTTGAGCTTTATTTTATCGATTAATGGTATTCAATCAGCGTGTGTGTGTATGTTATAGCATGCACGGCAACTTCCATCTAAATATCCTGGGACCGTTGAGCGATGCATTGATGATCTCAACGGACCTCGGACCCCCGTAGTCGGCGCGGGCGCATTCTGGGCGCGTTAGTGTATCCTTCCGCAGGAGTCCTTTTGTCGTCGCTCACTCCGGATAAAGCCCGCGGCAGTAAAATAGGACGAGCGTCGGAGGAATTGTAAATGCTAATCAATGATCGTGCACGGGTCTTAAAGCGTACAATTTTCTTGCCTTGACATAGCTTGGATGTGTATAATAAACGCTATAAAGCCCGTAGCCTCCGCGCTTTGCTTCAGAATTGGACGGCGAATTAGTTCCAGGCGCACCCAAGGACGCGATGACGTCGCGGCAGTAGCAAGCCGTGCAGTATAAGCGTGAGCATCGATGTATCGATCCATTGTTGGTCGACTCCCATCCGTGTTTTGAAAAATAATCGATTCTTAATTGATCGATCGTACTTGCTAATCTTCGCTGTAGGCCAAGGCATCTCTGGGTAGGAGGAAAAATAAAGAAGAATAAGAAGAAGATGGAGAAGGCAAATGCCGAGGGCAAAAGTGTATCTTGGCTCTGAACCTCGCTCCTGTTCTCTCTCCGCTACCTTTGAGTTTTCTATCTTTGTGAAACTTGCAAGTACCTCGATGTATAATATAATTGAAATGCAGGGAGCCATTACTTTCCTATAAAGTTACACCAAATTACTGGTCATAAATTGCGCGGGTATATGATTATTTCTCGGTGTGAATTGAATTTACTATACTTCAAGTCCAAATAGCCTGAAATAAGTGTTTTTGAATCCGTTTAAAGCTCGGATAGTTTGCATTCGAAGTCAAACTATAAATAAGTTACCTTACTTTATTCCCTCTATTTACAAAGACAGAATAACATACTGTTTCCGATTAGAATCAAAGTTTTAAATAATGACAGAGTTTACCTATTATTTCAAGATCATTACCCACAATGTTTATACTGTCTTCTTCCTTTGTTCAAAGCTCGTTTTTTGTTTTTTTGTTGAGTTATCTTCCATTATTTTTCGTCTCTGTCAATATTTTGTATAATGTTCGAAAGCTTTAGCCCTCTATTTAACTGATCGAAATTTTCGAGGACACAAACCTATTAAATTCTATTATTTGTCTCTGGTGCTTTTAAAATAGTTTTACTTCAAATCACTTGTATAACATCCGAATTAAATCGCAGAAAAGCTCTTCTATTTAACTATATTTTGACCAATGTTTCCCGTGGGTTTTCTGTGCAAAATCTGTTGGCAAAGGCTTTTGAGACGAATCTAAGTAGACAACTCTTTCTTTCATTTTCATAGTAGATCCTCATGACAATTGGTCGGTGCTGTCAGAATTAAGTAATCCACCCCCACCCCCACGCCTTCCTAAAACGTTGATGCACTAGAAGAATGGGTATTTTGCAAACTTTGGCTACTGAGAAAAGTGATTCATTAAGGAAAGCTGCAATTGGATAGGACTCCCTCATTCCCGCTCATTTGACAGTCATCTTTAAATACTAAAAGCATTTATTGAGTTTTTGAGTGGATTTCGAGAACTTTCGATACTTTCATGTGATTTTCGCGCGATTTTACGCAGGTATATGGACCCTCCGTAACGGCATGGCAAAAGTCTCCAACAGAGTATTTGCCTATTTTTTCTCATAGTATATTAGCTAATTTTCTCTGCATCAACAATACTGTCTCTCAAAACAAAAAATATTGAATCTGTATATGTCTTCAGAAAAATATGTGGTGTGCTCTTCATTATTATGCTCACCGAGAGAGCTCACCTCCTGTTTTATGAGAACATCTCCCTCGGAGACATCTTCGATAAATGTAAAAATATGATACGACTAAAGAATTACAAGGTGATTATTATTCCTTTTCCTCCTCGTTTAATTATACATTGTCACTGTCACTGTCATTGTCATTTTCATTGTCGTTGTCCATGTGACATGCGACAGATTTGTCAGCGAAACACCGTGTGATTGCAGCATTGCAGCTCTGATTTTGTCACACGAGACGACGGCAACGCAATGGATGAGTGGAGGTAGGAGAGCAAGAGAGTGCGGACAGTGTACTATTGCCAGATCTCAGGTGTTTAAAGCCATTAATTTTAGATTTATTCTTATAGGAAATATACAACTAGCTATAAATTTATTTTGAGTGATAGTCGAGCGGGTGTAACCTGCGTAACCACCATAGAGGAATTTTAGGTTAGGTTAAGGTGTAATTTTGTCCATTCATTCCCTTGCATTTTGGTGCGGTGCTCAGTGGATCGGAACGTGCTTTGATCCACTGTCCGCCGCACCAAAATACATGTGAATAAATGGATAAAACCACACCTTCAACCTAACCTAAAAATCCTCCATGAAGGCTGCGCAGGTTACCAATTAGACTGCCTTTCTAGTTAACTGTACAGCTCTTTGGAAGTATTCGGTCGAAAGCCGTACATCTGGCAACGCTTTGGACTGCGGAGTGCACGCCCGTCTGGGACTCGGCTCGAATTCAATGTCGTTGCCGCTTTGTTGCCAAATCGCAAAAATAAAATGGGTCGCGGTGGCAAACTTTCTCGATAGACACAGGGTTGCCGTTCAGCGCAACTTCAATTAAATCCCGAGAATCAACGGTAATGCCACCGGTGGACGAAAATATTTAACATTTTTGCTGTATAGCATACCTTTATCATTTGAAAATAGTTGAGTCTGTAATCTTTTTGTCCACTGATGGAATCACCGTTGATTTTATTGGAATTCAAGTTCAACAGTGAGTCAACCGGTGCGGAGGAGTTAAACTGTATCTCATGAAAATATTATAATCCGAAATATTTTAGTCCACCGATGGATTCGCTGCTGATTTTAGGGTATTTTTCAAGTACAGTAGTGACACCACCAGTTGGCGAGAAGATAACACTGTTCACTGTTCAGCGAATCAGTATGACTATATCTCGTAAAAATATTTAAATCTGTGATCGTTTTTTCCACCAACCACAACTGAATTTGGAAATTTCCTTAAATTCGCGTCGAAAAACAGCCGTGAACGAATGATTCCTTTTATTCTTGCGATACAACAAACTATCTTGTAGAAAAATGACGCGCGCTTTTAAACGTTTCATAACTTTTTCCTGAACTTTAGATATGAACTTTGAAAAAGTGGAGCTGTATTAATCGACGTATGCAGTAGCTCCAAAATATAAAAACTCTTATTTCTTATTATATATGTTGATATGAGGTGCATTCACACTTTTAGAAATCCACTCCCTCCCTCTAGCATTTGTGACCAAAGAACCACGGGTTTTAAAATTGATCTTGGTGGAGCGGAAAACCACATCGTCACAACTGAAACAGTTTTCAATGGTAATTTGGATAGTATTCTGACTGAAAATTGTTTATTTTTTTTAGAGGCACGCCACTGTAAGTACATTGTACGTTGTTTATGTTTTCTGTTTTTGCCAAAGTTATATATTTCCCTACTTGTATGTGATTTTACGAGCGTTAATTCAGAGGATGCCTTCAGCGCCCTTAGGCCTGCATTTTGGCCGCGCTGTCGTGGTCCATTTCTTGCTTTCGGAATCGGAAGCTTTTGCATTGTATTTCTGATTCTATGGGCCCGGCAGCAGTGAGTCGAATTTTGAAGGCCCAACTGCGCCCGACCAGCCACGCGCGGCGTGCCGCGTCGTCGCGTCGTGCGCACATTATGCACTATACGCATGCGTTGTGATGCACTGCCACTCCGTCCATTTGTAATTTCGGCCATTCTTATGCATGTACGCGTGCCATAGGTTTGGCCGTCTGTGTTTTGTTGGTATTTTTTTTTTCTTTCTTTTTTATTTTCTTTTGTTTTGGTCGCGACGCACTCTAATAACTGACGGCAGTTTCGGCCACCGACGGCCATGAGGAGTCAGTGCGCCTATGGCCGGGCCACGGCCGCTGTGCCGCGCCCTCGTCCTGTCTGGCCGCAGCTGCAACATTGCATTGCCGCCCCATCCAATAACTAATGAAAACCACATCTATTGTCAGCTTAAGGGCGAGGCCCTTTTTAGTAGATTGAATGATTACGAGGCTAAATGAATGGAGTCATTTGTCGAATAATACAAACATACCGCACCTTGACCTCTGTCAAATGTCCCACGGAGAAACTGATCGGACAAAAGTGACAGTGACCAAAAATGCATGTGTCCCCTCTTTTCAATGGAGGACTCCTGATTCTTGGCCTCCTCAAGGTCAGGTATTCGGTATTTCTACCCCTATTGCCCAGTTTTCGTGATCCTCATGAAAATCAAATGAAAAGCCACAAGATCAGAGTGTCAGATACGGCGGGGGTTTATTATTTACTGTCAACGTTTCTTATTGATCGTCGTTCGATATAAGTGAAGTTTCGATTATTCGATCCAAATCATTTTATCGATGGCTCGTTAGGGTAAATTATCGGCCCGCAGATCAATTGATGCTTTGTTATTTTAAGGGAAAGTTGCAAAATTATTGCAAAGTTGAAATAGACCCGTAGGTGAAAAAACGATTCTGGTTGTTTTTACCATTTATTTTGCTCCCCGTGGTACATTTATTTATAGAGGAGCCAAATCTGAGTCATCAAGAGTATCGACAAAAGTCTTGCGATTTTTCCCTTTCTCGTTTCAAGTAAAAACGCTAATATAGTTATTATTCGTTGAAGCGAAATCTTGCTCTTCAAATACTCGAATAAAATAACTTACCCTCACCGCGAAAACTTTACCGTATGAGTTCACGAGCGCAGCCGTGAAGTTAAGCATCACGCTCGAAGCATATATCGTATAGCCAGGCCACGCTGCGCTGCTCGCTACGACGCACAGTGGAGCGAATCAATGGGATATTCCGGACATAATGTGGCGACTTCAAATGCGTCTATCTTTGTTAGTACGCAACATAAAAGTTTGAAAGTTTCGAGAGTGGTCTCATTGGTTTTAGTGTAAAATTGCCTACCGGAATCACCTAATATATAGTTTGTTTTTGGACTGTAAAAACGCATTCCAATTTGCATTTTTAGTCGTATGTTCCATGTCCGCCGACCCCTCCCATTGACTCGCTCTACTGTGCGATGCGACGTGAAGAAGCTGCTAGAAATGGCGCGTTTTTTCTCGCTCAGTTCGTCACGTTCCAGGAAACGGAGGATTTCCGACATTCGTTAGACGAAGAAAAAAGCTCGACAAGGAACAGGAAACGTGTAGAGAAGAACCGAACCATCGGAGGAATGGAAAAGGGGAATAAAAATCGCGCGAGAAATTTCAACGCTGCGCTAAATGAGAAAAGAATGGCGAAGAAAGGAGGGGGAAGAGAGGGGAGAGAGAGAGAGAGAGAGAGAGAGAGAGAGAGAGAGAGAGAGAGAGAGAGAGAGAGAGAGAGAGAGAGAGAAGGGGTGTGCAATGAAATAAGAGTGAGATGACAACAAAAGTTAATAAGCCTTATATAATATATGTAATGAGCATATTTAAAATAGTATTGGATGACCACAACAGCGACGGTGGCGAGCTCTTGCGCATTCTGGGCATAGTTTAACTCACTACACACTCGCTTCGCGGGTAGCTTATCTACGCCGTGAGCAAATGGACATGAGCAATTTGAGAATCGAGCATGAGTATAAGCGTGAGTAAATAATGTGACTCGCGTAGCCATGAGGCTGAGGCTCGTTATTCGCTCCTTTGGGATTGGATTTGTTTTAAAAAAATAAAAATAAAGACCGTGTACAGTAGAATGTAAGCCATTGACTGTTATAAGTCGAAGTAACTGATACTCGCGTAATGCAAATACTGTGGTGGTTGGTGAGCAGTCAATGGCTACGGAATGTCATTAGGCCTCTTCAGATGATCAAATGAGATCTTTTAAGCATCTGATGATTGGTGCACACCGCATCTATCGTTATAGTTTTGGCGGCCCGAAAACCGTTGACGATCATCGATGGAGGTGCGGATCATCATCAGCCAAGGCACTCGCTTATTTCCCGTCATGAAACGTAACATTGAGAAACATTTTCGGCAACAGGTTTAAGGCAGTTGTAAAGGTCTGAAATGCTGTGTTTCTTATGAAGAATATGATAAAATTTGATGAGCTGGCGAGCTTTTTTGATCGAATTAACCAAATTCAATAAATTAATATTTTGTATGTTTTATTTATCAATATTTCTGTTTCGTTAGAAATTGAAAGTATCCGCCTCATTTATTCCGCCGCTTTTATTTACTCAAATTTGCTTTGATGGATTTCGACTCTGAGGAGACTTATCATTTTAAAATGATTGAAGGACGGCAATGCTGTTATTTATCACCGGCAGTTTTCTCCTCTGCCTCGCAACATTTCATTTTATTGGTCCAGCAGAAGCTGACAGGTCATAAAAGTCCCGTTCTCACGTCGATCCTTTTTTTCTCTGTCTTGCCTTCCGGCAGTGTAAGTTCAAATAAGATCCAATGAACGGTGGGCATCAACAATCTCTCCCCCCCCTCCCCCAACACCCCCTCCCGAGTCGCCGTTGAACAGGAGGAACAGGAGGTTCCGGTCCTGGAGTGTTTTGAACTCTGATTGGATTTTCTTGTCGAAACGAAAAGATTAAATAAAATCACACGAAGAGCAGGTAAAATCAGAGGCACCCTGCTGTTGGCGAATCTGGCAGCTTCCGGTAGGCACTTGACCTTACATCAACAGGGCAACCTGGGCATGGGCAACGCTGATGTTGAAGAAAAGAACAGGTGGTTTAACATTGGCCACGTACAAAATTCGATGATTTCAATTAACGAAACAAAATACGACCCCGCTCTTTTTATCTTTTCTGAGAAATAATTAGTTTCCATTCGATTCGCCTCGATAGTTTAACCTGATCTCTTTTAATACTTTATTTTGTTATAAATGCCTCATCTGGAATCGAGCGAAATTTAAACCTCAGCAATCTTGAAATTTTTCGCATATTTAAGAAAAGCAAGAGTCGTGAGCCTGGTCTGTCGGGTTTACTGTAGTGCTCATGGAGCACTCGGAGAACCAAAATTTAAATCAGCTCAATAATATTTCTCGACCTCCAGATTCAGTTTTTCGTGTTAAACTCGTTCTGGTAGTTTTCCGTATTTCAATCGCGTGTTGTTCCCATAAGCTTTCCTCTCTTTTTTAAAAAATAATTACTAATAATTACTCTGCCCTTTCTCAAATGGCCAAGAAAGCACATTCGCGAATCGTTAACGTCATCAGTTATCGGCCTCGAAGTGTTGCGGAAGATTTTTCTGAAGTTCCTGCCGTTTATGTTACAGTCATTCTCACTGTAGAATCACACATCCTGCAGTTATTTTATCTGCATGAAATCCGGGTCTGATTTTACCCTGAGATTTTTCTCTCTCTCTCCCCCCCCCCACGGTTCCCCTGCACCCCTCATGCAGTCATGCCTGTATCCATTTCCGATGATGGTTGAATACGGCCTCGGAAATCCGACGATTTGAATGCGTAAAACCGATCGTGAGAATTATCACATCCCTGCTAATTTTACCCTTCCATTTGCATAAAATCGTGAATCTAATTATCCTCTCTATCCCGCATCCCGCCAGCGCTACTCCACTTACACGCTGCATGGTCGCTGCGTTTGTTTATCTCATTTTAAAGATTCCTTTGCCATTAAGTCGATTTCCCGCTTCATCAAAGGAAGACAGCAGTTGTCATTGTTTCCATCGTCAGCTAGTCTTCAATCACATTTGTTGTCAGGTTGCCAGTTTTCCTAGAAAAATCGACTAGGCATTTTTACTATTTTACTTTCTCACAACTAACAAAGTCAGAAATTGAAGCATAACTTTTGAACCAATTTTCCATATGCATCCAAATACAGAGAAGTTACTTTTAACATTTCCCAGAGGGACTTTTTTTGTTTTGTTATGTTTTGTTTTTTTTTCCGAAATTTTAAAATACAGGCAAGTTACGAAGGATGAAAGGTTTCAATTAAAATCGATGGGAAATTGCGGATAAAATGGGCGAACATATAGAGAAAAATTGGAATGTTTCAAATATAGCTGTTTGAATTTTGATGAAAATTTGCAAAAACATTCTGCTACCGGCCCAACACATTTGCTGCAACGCTCTGCATACAATTTATTATTAGCCCCCTAAAAAGGGGTCCGAGTGTCTCCCCCAGAATAATAAAGTTGCCCCCCTTATCGATTAAGTTTGATGTGGGTAGTGCACATGGAGTTTCCCTAAGCAGGTTTTTTTTTTTTTTTTTTTTTTTTTTTTTTTTTTTTTTTTTTTACTTTCTCACTCCCCTTATAATTTTATGTAGTTTACTTGGTGGCCGCCGATCTCACGACACTGGATTGTATCACTTGTATCATTGTATGCGAATACCTGATTTATCGGTCTTTCATGTCCTCTTAAGGGGTGCACAAAGAGCGCTTCAAGGCTGAGGCGGGACGACTCAATAATCTGAGCGATTAACTTGGGCAGAAGATCAATCATGTCATTGGTTGCGCGTCAGACCTCCGACCCGGAATAGTAGCGACGCATGACTCCGCTCTATAAGTTATATTTATACGCGCCAAAATTCTTTCATGTGAGCGTAATCTTTGCATTTTTTTTTCGATGGATTTATCTTATTCAAGCTGGGACATTGCGTAGAGAGTGATGGACGTGTAGCACGATAATATAGGTATTGGATCTCAATTGACATTGATTAACATACAAAATTCAACAGTCAACAACTTACGATGAATTCATCGATTGTTAGATCCAATTTACTGTCGTATGTACACGTAGAACCAGCCAGTGGTGGATATGAGAGGAGGGGGCGGCGCATACACCCTTCCTCCTTTGGAAGCCTCAAATTCAAATTTTTTGTAACAGAAAATACTTGGCCTTTATTTGCTTCCTGATGCGACGCTGCAAATTGTCAATTTTCTGGACCTGCCACTATTACCAGCCGAACATAAATTTGGATGGCGGGAAGCATTTAATGTACTAGCTAACGGAAAAGTTTGGACATTCAGGAATGCTCGCAGAGCGCAGAAGAGGTTGCTTTATGATAACACACACGAGGATTCACTACTATTCTAAAACTTTTGCGTTTGATAGTACAAATATTTCTTTCTCCATGTATACTGAGGCATGCAAAAGAAAGTATTCTGGTCGAAATGTGTATTCTTTTATATCTCGATAACTTTTAAAGAATTGTGTGGCTTTCAAGTGTTTAATAGTCAAGCGGAACGCAACTTGAATGCACGTCTTTAAAAAATTTAACAAGATTAAATTCAACCAGAGGACTTTCTTTCAAAAAGCACAGTACCCGTATTTATAGAATATCGTTTAATACAGTTTTTAGTGAACCACCTCATAGTGTATCCATTGGCGCAGCCGAGGTCTCTTCCATCTCTCTCAGTTTCTCTTTAATAATGTGAGTTGAAAAATGATCGAAATAGGGGGTTTTATCTCCTTATTGTCTCTCCTTGTCTACATATATAACGCGCCTGTAAAGAGAGAGATAGAGAATTTATCGTTGCGCTATACTGTTGTATCAATGTATTTGGAATGAACTATCTTCCCTTTTAACGAAAACACTGAGTATATAAGTGTTACTGCAATAATAATTGTATATCTTTGTATTTATTGTAATGTAAATAATTTCAAGCGTTTGTCAACAATGGCACGACTGCAGTGTGATGCATATCAAACTAGTTTACAATCAGTTTGTAGAATTGAACGACGATAATCTAAGGCTCTGAGCCAAAATCAGGTGTGCTTACGAGGCTTAGTGCGCGCAAATACGATGACATCATTGTTGCCGTTTCGACCAAACGAAATGGGCAGTTTCGCGTCACAATTTAAATTGAAGGTTCCGGGTTCGGCGCTGTGCGGCACCAATAGTTTTTGTCAGCTTTATTTGGTTTGGATCACATCTTTGCTCCCTGTTGAAAGTACACAGTTACGTTTGATTCATTGACAGTGCTTATAGCTTTGAAGTATTAAAGTGACTCAGAACTTGGTTTCAGAGTGCCTGCCACTGAACACCAAAAAACTGCCGATTATGATTTGTGGATTGCTATACAGCCTATATACAGGTATCAAAATAGATTCTGTATAGAGAAAAGCAGAGTGTGACAAGTAAGATATCAGCTCAAGTAGTCTCTTTTATAGTATGTAATTCTCAGAGAGCGAAGAAACAAAGATTACGTAACAAAAATAAATAAATTACTGTAAATTGACTGCAGGCTGCGATTATGTACAGTTAACAATCGTATCGTAATTCTATCGAGTCGATGATCGAGTACGTGTTATTCTTAAGGGGTGGTGGCATTATGAGGTTTAATTCCGATAGAAACCCTCTCATCTCTGCAAAAAAATTTCCGATAGCTCAGGAGTCATCGGCGAATTTCTGGCGAGATGGGAGGGTTTCAATCGAAATGAAACCTATCGTAATGACTTAATTCATAAGAATAACACGTACTCTATCATCGACTCGATAGCATTACGATACGGTCGTTCATAATCAGACTGCCGGAGTCTATTTGGTGTATTTCTACTTCTATGACACTTTTATTTTTGTTTTTCCGATTGTCGGCAATCCCGCTCATATCAACGTATTTGTTTTCTTCCAAAGAATTTAACTGCTCATATTTTTGCTATTAACCCTATCAGAACCGCGGCCGAGTATATTCGTTTCCAAGACTAGGTCTACATCACTCAATCTCAGTTTTGTACTCACAATAATTGCGACTCCAAATTGTTGACGTTTCAAAAATAATGCTTCCATAAGCGCCTTCGATGCATTGTGTATGCAAAATCAGCACCACGGTGTAGGAATATTTAACTATCCACTTAATTTGAGCGAGTGAACAATGATTCGTCATCGTAACCTGGTGGTTAAATGGTTAATCTATTGACGACACGCTGTTAACCAAAATCGGAATAAAGTGATAATAATATTAGCGTTGAGAAATGTTCAAGCTATACAATCTTCTTAGACATACCTCGTACTTATCTTGAACTTATATCCTCAGCCTCAACTTCTTCGCTCCTGGATGAAAATGTTCGCGCAACGTCCGGCAAGTATGGAGAAGATGTGCTGATCAAAGTCAGCAAAGGCGTAGGACAGCGCATCACACGATCAGCCTGAGCGTATACGCTAACATCGAACATTGCAATGCATCCATATACGCGATGCACCCATGCACGTGTCGCTCCGCTGTATCTCAACTCTTGATGCAACTCGAGAATCCATCGCTCATCGCCTCGGGCCAAAAAGCTCAACGCTAGCACATCGCAATTCACCATTCACTGGCAACGCGCGATCGTTTCGCATCTTTTGTTGACTCCTGTCCCCCTACCACCAACCCCCTCCCATCAACCTTTCTTGTCAACAAACAGCGGATATTTACAACCGTCGCGCGTTCGAATAGTCGCAATTCACACTTTGTAGTCGTATTAACATCGACGTTGTTTTCTTCGCATCTTCGTTTCAAAGAATGTTGTCATCGTGTGACAAGGTTTCCGAAGGACTCGCCGCCTGGACTTCAATTTTCCTCTGTTATGTTTTCAGTCCAGGGCTTTATGAAACCAATTAGCGAGTGTTAATTCATGACGCGAAGAGGAGGCTGGATGGAATGTGCGAATCGCAGACGCATGACGGAGTTACGAAGGAGACCAATTTTAATTCCTCTGCGGTGATCAGGTCGATCTGTAATCTTTGTCATAGTGAAAATGGCTGCATTTTAAAAGCATGAAAATGAAAAGTATTTTACCTTGGCAGTTCTATTGTGTCTTGGTGAGAAAAAAAAATATTTGATGGGTGCCAAAGAATTGAAATAATTATATATAGTTTGACCTATATAGCCATCATTATCAATTCATATCTGAATTGAACGTTACTATACAGCTACTCAAATAATTAATTTTTAACGTAAAAACTTTTCGTTAAGTTTTGTCAAACGTCGTTTGCCTTTCCCAGACTTAAAGGCATTCGTGATTTCAACTCGCTCTACCGATCTGAAAACTTAGCATTCGTTAGATTTGTCTCAAATTTGAATTTTAGTTCAGGATCATTGTTTATTTTTTCTCAGGCCTAAAGCGACTTAGCTTCGCAGAAAACACTATCTCAACTTTAAGGTGGAGATCAAGCGAAACTTCCCTCCCCCATAAGCTCCGGGGCATTTGATAGGATATTTTGCATAAAAAATACTGTATTCCTCCTCCACCCCTCGCCCTCCTGACGATTCTCTCGATAACATTGGAAACAGCTCAGAATCAGTCTTATGGCTATTTATAGATTCAGAGCACACAAACATAGGATAGGCACTGTATGTTACGATACACATAACAGTGTTTAGATTGGATACAAAAAAGAAAAACTGTATACACCGAAGATTTGGACCCAAGGTCTTGGCTCACCTCACGTTAGTCCTATCGAACATGGTATCGCACAATAGCATGCGTTTCTAGTTTGCGAGAACATCGAATGAAAACGGAAGACTACGCAAAGTCGTAACCAACAAACCATAGTACCATGGGCGCCGGCAGAACATTTTCCAGTTGGGGGGGGGGGGGGGGGGTTGACGACCTTTTTTTTCTCCTTTTTTGTTAGGGGTAGGATAACCAGTAGTGGTGGCTCGTGAAAACTGAGATGTATCGAATCTTAATTTCTCCATAAGACGACACGGAAAAGAATCGATTCTCAGGCGGCTCAATTTAACCGCCTAGTAATCGATACATAGATTTAAATGCGATCGATATGATTGATCACGAGTTGTACATAATTTAACTCGTCAAAATTGATAGTTTAGCAATTTTTACAAATACAAAAACAACAAAAACAAAAAAGATTGTTGTTGGATTGTCTCCTGGAGTAATCTATCAAATTAAGCAGGTTTTAAGTGGAGACTATGATGCGTTCTTGCCTCATGGCACGATCCGACCTTACATCAGATTGGTCCCATTTGGCCAAATTCAGGGATAGTCTAAATATTTTGTTTCATGGCGTTGTTTGTCAATAACACAGTGATTGTCTAACCATCCATAATTCTGTATAAACACTTCTGTTTTTTTTTTTTTTTTTTTTTTTTTTTTTTGTTAACTCTTGATTCTGTTTCATCCCGCCTTGACCACCGGCAGCACCGCCCAGTCTCTGTGCGGCATTGACTTATACCATACCATACCATACCACTCCCTGGGCCGGCCGCTGAGAAGGTAGCTTTGCACACGATTCAAATTCAAGATACCTGCCAACTCTAGTGACCAGTATACGTCCATCCGCACGGTGATGGGTGGGGGGAGGCTAGTGGTCCCCCCTCTCCCTCGTGCCCTTCCCTTAAACCAACTCCATTCACCCGTGGCGACCGCTGACCAGCCACCGCGCCGCGGCCGCCGCGTTAGGACTAGCGTGTTCATGAACACACGTATCGGTTTACAATATGATTCGATATAACATTAGATCGTGCGTTTGTGCACCAACTTACAAGTCGGGCTGCTGAACCAGCATTGCCAACTATCCAAAAATCTAACCTTCTCTAATAAAATATGCATTTGCAGACAGAATCTTAATCTGAAAAAAGTGGAAGGTTAAGTTTTGCCGTCGAATGCTTCCTATATTGTGTAACGATTTGGATCATTGAAAAGTAGCCATCAAACTGAACTGCGAGTATTAACCGCATGACAGTGATACAGAAAAGCCCTGATCTATCCAACCATCGCGCTGTAAGTTTTACTGTATTAACCATCTCACAATCAGTAAGAGTAAAGTTTACACAGTAATTTTTTCAGTGAATTGAGGGTGATCCTGCTGCGTAAAGAATCTATCGGTATTCGCTTTTTTATGAGTCCCTCTGAATTATGATTTTTTTTAACATGTAAACACGTACGAAACCGAAGGTGTGGAAGTTTTCCAGCTTTAAAAATCGACTCAAAAATGTTTAGGGTATGTCTTAAGTTTCGGGGGAAAAAACACGATGGAGCTAGGCACTCTTTGAAAGGAATCCCATAAAATTTGAGGCAATCTTCTTCTTAGCAATTCTAATTCAACAATAATGCTTACTTTGAAAAGAGAACACAGTTGATGTTTGTTGGATTCTTCTTCCGGGCGATCGTCTCATTTGATTCTTTTTGGGTCCCTGTCGGTCTTTTGAAGAACGTCACGAATCTACCAATGGTGTCTGTGATGTCTAATAATATATCTATAGTAATCATGCAATGGATCAAACATAAAATTTCATTTCAAGAACACTTTTTGTAAGTTTCTGTATGAATTTTCCGCCAGAATTTCGCGAAATAAGCCGGTTGCGGTTTACGGATGTTTCCAAAGCAGTAGTTACACGTGGAATTCTTGCCTCGATTGTGAATGAAGAAAGCTGCATAATAAATCGTTATCCATAAATATCTGGAAAAATTGGATTTTCACTCATTATTCACTGATTTTAAGTCAAACAATCTACTTCAAGTCACTTGTTCCGATGTTTCTGTTTGTACGAAATCTCGACTTTTTTTTCGATGTGGCAATTATGTAGCCCTGCTCTTCTCTTCCTCCTCACCACCCCACCATATCCCCATCGTCCACCATCCTGGCCATCGTTCAAGGTAAGGAGAGGATACATTTTCTCGCTCCCTCTCACCTCAAACCTTCATCATCTTGTTTTTTCGTTGGTGTTTATGAGCCTACAAGTTAGCAGTTTGAGCCTCAGACAACCAAATTTGTCTTCCTCGGCGGAAATCTCGATGAAAAACGGAAAGCAGCTCAGATGTTGCCAAATTGAAGAACAACCTCTGATCTCTTTATACGAAGACTTGGATGTTAGAGTTATCCGCCCTCAAAGTCCTGGTGAATTGTGATTCCAAGATCAATTCCTGTCTCTGTGTTTAGTGATCATTCTATAAGTAATCTTGATTCTCTTAAAAGTGTAGAAGTTTATTCGAAAAATAATTTGATTCTGATTAATATTTTCTCCTCTTCTCTTGTCCTCATAACGTGCTGTTGCTTAGTGCAGAACTTGTTGCAAATCTTCGATTGTTAATTATGTAGCTCATAAAAGAGGAAGCAAACAAGTGCCGGAGAAAAAAGGGTAACCTTGACTAGTTTCGCAATAATTATTACTGCCTTGAGGATGAGGAGAAATCGTCACAGCTTCAACAGATTTCTGGAAAGTTTTCATTGAATAGTATATTTTCAATATTATATTGCAGAACGTTTTCACAATACCTTGAATCGGTAGTTCGTGCTCTTGAATTTATGTTCTCCTATGCTTAAACTCTCAAAGTTTCACGGTCTGTATCGGAAATTGTCACTTCAGTACCTGTTTTGAACCTAAAAAGTCTAGAACTTTAGGAGTATCAAAAGTGTTGGTGACGTCGACTGAAAGCAAAGAAGTTCTCAATGGCCTCATCTTTTTCTACCTTAGTTAACTTTACTTTCAGTAAGAAAGGCAAGACGAAAAAACAAAAAACCAAAAAACAATAAAAAATAAAAAAAAAGTCAGAAGATTCCTATATTTTTCAACGCCACCTTTCCTATCGCGCGTTCAAGTCTCTCAGAAAAAAAGTGTCATCTGTCGCCGCGCGCCAAGTAAACTACTCTTCTGCCGATATTTCCATAGCTATACATAGTCTAAGACTAAGAGGCTTTTCTGCCAATCAGGAGCTCGAACTCTTGATGCCGCAACTTAACCAATCTGATTTGATCTACGTAGTAACAGAACGAAGATGCTACACTGAATGAAACTGTCCTTACTATTTTGCGGGCCCCCTTGAATTGAAATTTTTCCATCAGCTTTTTTTTTATTTGATTTATTTTTCCTTTTTTTAATGTATTTTTTGTGCCCGGGGGGGAGAGGGGGGGGGGGTTGACCAACCGCAGAGCAAGTTTCCAAGTCTGGATGGTTGGACCTCGGGCTCCGCGGGCTTCTCTCGATCTTGCAGTTGCAGATCGGGCGCCGCCAGCCGCCATGTCACCGCTGCGCTGTGCTCTCTTGGTCGCGGCTGTGAAGGAACTGAACTGAGCTGAAGGAAAGATGGGAGAGCTCGAATCGAATCCTGACGTAGAGTTGGGGGACCCAACAGTCCGAGGAGCCTAACCAGTCATTAGCTACGTCAGCTCAGCTCATTAATATTAATGCCATCTTCTCTGCCACAAGACTTTTCTTCCCTACCCTTCCTTCGTTCTTCCTATCTTGGGTCTCATCAGCGTCGCCAGTTTGGGCATTTTCAGTTAAATTATTCGTTTGATCGTGAAGGAAATGGTTTCGCCAAGGAGTTCGCCAATAGAGAAAAATCTCGCGCGTGGGTCGCCAAAATTCTTGCTGTTAGAAGTGAGAAAAGAAACACATAAAAAAAAACCACAATAACTGTCGAAGTACACTTGGGGGGGGGGGCACTGCTAGAATTTACCATCTGCGTAGCTGATTTTGGAATCTGCCAGAAATGATAGTAAATTCCACTAGATTATGGGAAAGTGCACCAACAGAGTAACTTAATTTACCACAAGGTACGTTGCGTTTACCATACTATGGTGAAATTTAACATACTTTCTAGCAGACGCTAACATCAGCTATTCAGATGGTGAATTCTACCAGTCTTTTTTTCCGTGTATACTTCCTTGTATAAGATGATCTTTCCTTAAAATAAGTTTTATTTTTTAGTTAATTCTCCTATCAAAGGATTTGTGAGTGCTATCAAAGTGTTTCTTCTGTGTACTAGGTGTTTTGTAGGTTAATAATTTAAAGAATATAATTTTCTAATGTTTTACCCTTTTCATTAATGATTTGTTCTTTTGTGTGTTACAGGTGAGTTGAACTCCTCGATCGACTTCAATTAATGGCTCCAAGAAATTTTTCAGTCGTGAGTTTATAAATTAGTATGACAATTTCCCAGTCAATTTTCGAAAACTCCTTTTTCATATCATAAATTAAGGCTATAATGTCCCGAAATTTAAAGTTGCCTGGTTTGACAACCGTGGCCCTCATGTTTTTGTTGTTTCCAAACCACGCATCAGAGCTACAAAACGGGCGATGATCGGACGGAGGACCCATAGTGGCGGAGCCCCCGGCGGCCCCCCTCGCTTTCAGTATTGAGTTATCAGCCACGACCCCACGTGCTTCGAATAAGGAACCCCTTCAGGCCTAATCTCACCCCTCTCACCCCTCTTGCGCTCTCTGACTCCTCGACCCGCCCACGACAAAAAGATCCCTCGCAAGGAACGGTTTCAAAGAACAGTACAAACACACACACACACACACGCACACACATGTACTTACTCACAATGTAGAAATAAACAATACCTACGCGGGTCGTCCGTCTTATTGCTGGTCACTTGTCCACTCTTTTGAGTCTTGACTTGAGTTATGTATTCCAAACATGTCACCGTCGCGTCGTTTTGAATTTATTGACAGCCGCTAGTCTCCACGGTCAAACCGCCGCCTGTGCAGGCTCTTAAAAATCTGTGTGACCGCACGGAGACATGCTTTTCCGAGGAAAATTCAACGCTCGACCGTTAAAGGACGACGGGAAACTAGAAAATGAGTGGTTGAAAAATCGATCAGAAAATCTTTGGGTTTTCCGTGTAAGTGTAAGGAATGTGGTACTGAACAAAGATGAAGTGGAAGGGTCAAATGGTAGCCCGGTAAAAAAAAAATAAAAAAATGGTGTTGAACGTTAAGATTTTTTTTTTTTTTTTTTTTTTTTTCACCGATCACCTTTTAAAGTTCAAAAGAAGGCAGTTTAGACCGATTCAAACTGTCTCTGAATTTCCTTCGAATGTCCTCCGGACGTCATGGGGACTTTGAACGCCCATTTTTCCGGCGGGAGGGGAAATTAACAAATGATTTTACTTCGTGAACTATAGTATTATTCGATTTTATCATCTCTCTGAAATCAGTGTAATCATGTGTGCGGGCGAAAAGTTTGCTCAGAGATTTGGATCGTCAAAGTTTCGTCTTACAAGTTGAATTAAAATGTATGAATTATAGTCATTAAAAATTTCACCTCGGGTGTGGCCTTTGCGGAGAAATTTTAACGCGAGAAAAATCAAGTCCCGACAAATTATTCCGTAAGATGATCATGCATTCGGATCAATTTGCTACTGTGACAAGAGATTATTCAAATATTATTATATTTTTTTTTTTTTTTTTTTTTTTTTTTTTTTTTTTTTTTTTTTTTACGCGGTAGCATTGAAGGTGCATAAGCACAACTTTTGGTCTTAGAAATCTTTTAATGGCAAGTGATGGTTAAGCTGGTCTTAGCGGACGCGCTGCTTTTGATATCCTTTGTTGAGATTCCCTGCGCAGATCAGCGAGGCATACATAATTTATAAGCCCCGGACCCAAGTCGAAAATGGAACTTACAAAGTATGAGTTATTTGAAGCATGCCATGCGGGAAGGGGGATTATTTGGGGGTTAGGCTTTATCTAGCTGAAGGGAATTTTTTTTTTCCAAGACTTGAGGAGGAAGCATTAGCTTCTAACCGATTTTTCAAGGTTAAAATCCGTCTACCATACAGTCACTTGGAAGTTTTTCGCAGACGGGTGACGTTGTAGCAAATATTGAGCGGTTTTATCGCACATCTGTCACAGCAATCAATCTTCTTCTGTAAATAGATGCCGCATATATTATGTATGCGTCAGTTGAACTGTCAACAGATTCCATTTTCAATCATTGATTCTTGTTTGTATAGAATGTTGAAGAAATTACAATGAGCACTAGTTCATCGCGCTACGTTCAGTACGTACTAGTTGACCTAGTTAAAGTGGGTTTTCTACTGTCAGGGAAAACCGGGAAATGTCAGGCAGAATCAGGCAATTTTCGGGGAATATAGTTCTAAAAGCGGGAAATTACGTTGTCCTCTCTCAAATTGCTTATTTTTACGGCGTCATAGCGTTGCCGGGTCTTCCAGATATTGAAGAATGCTCTCGCTATTTGAACCATGTCTTATAATTTTTTATTGAATTTTAAACGGTAATTGTGATTATTTTATTCCTGAAATATTCGGAAGAATATAGTCTTAAAGTGTAGAAAATATCTAAGAAATGCCTGGGAATTTGGATAGTAATAAGTCAAAGAATATCAGGAAATTTAATAGTTTAACTTTGCTACAGACTGACACAATGACACATTGTATGTAAAGCTTTCGTTTGAAAATGCTTTTATTTTTTTGTTAAGTTTTGGACCGATTTGCATGCTTGCATTCCTGTTCACGAAGACAAACACCACAAACAACACTAAGTGCGAGGTGCATTACTGATTGCGTGGTACAAAGAGACAAGAAACCAACTTTTTGCAAATTTTGACAAAGAAGTAAATACGTTACACGCTCATACAGAAGCATTTTCAAACGGAAGCTGCGTCTCAGTCTCGGTTAGTATAACCACAGAATACTCTAATCAGAACGGAAACTCCCATAAGAGCCAATGGAAACAAGATTTAGAATTTACCAGCACCAACTGGCAACTGTGCCTGCTCATTTCTGAAGATGGCGTACGTGTTTTTTCAGGGTATATTTACAATCAGAGTTGACGCACAACCAATCACAACCCGGTGAGTGCTCACTTCCCAACATGGCGGCCCAAAGTAAAGAAAGTTTCAAAATGAATCAAGACTTTCCGTTCTGATTAGAGTATTCTATGATATGACGAGCGGATCGCGATTGAATTGAATTTTCAATTTTCTCGGCTCTTTACACGTGGCAACGTTGCAGTTCATCAATTTAAATCCATGAAAAAGATCGAACTTTAGGTGTT
The DNA here is from genome assembly GCA_011764245.1 of Trialeurodes vaporariorum. Classification (NCBI taxonomy): domain Eukaryota; kingdom Metazoa; phylum Arthropoda; class Insecta; order Hemiptera; family Aleyrodidae; genus Trialeurodes; species Trialeurodes vaporariorum. The sequence continues at coordinate 30,841,548 of VMOF01000024.1, read as the reverse complement.
CGGTGAACTCCTTTGCATTCGACGTTTTACGTGGGTTCATATGGACTCATTACAACGTTGCCAAATTGCACGCTACGCCACTATTTCACACGGTTCAACCATCTAAAGTCGAATGTATCGATAGTGCAACCGGCCCCCGTCTTCCTCAGTTGTCCATTGAAAGGGGCATCTTACCCCCTCGGTCCCCCCGCTAAGGCTACACTATACTCAAGATCCGATGTCCTCATTGTCTCCCCCTTTCTGAAGTCCTCGGGCGGAAGCAAGTGAGCCAGAAAAATCTATTAAAAAACCATGCCATTATATTATCATTGTATCAGCGCTCCTGACTGCGCATTAACTGGGACAAATTACCGCTTTTCGAATTCCGCAAACTCACCAACCAACGATCGGAACCATCTGCAAATCGGATTTAAAACAAAAGCATTCAACGGGCCGGGGCTGTGACTACGTTTAGCCTATCCCAAAGCGGAAATGAATGAAGGAAAGAAAAAAAGTGAAACCGTTAATCAAGTGACCTTTAAAATAGCGTCAAACGCCATTAAACGCTCGAAAACGCTGTGTCAAAGACGAAGCGTCTCGGACGAACGAACATCGAGCAGGGACAGAGGCACTCGCACTGTCAATCACAAATTCCGGAGGACTCAGGAACCAGCTTTGAGTGCGACCCAACATTTTTCAATCTTTCCTCCGGTAAAACTTTCACTAAATATTTTTACAGGGGAAGAAATGGTGTCTGGGTAAAAACGATGATTGTCTCGTTCCGTGCTGGTTACGTGATCAAAAAGGCATTTGTCTCCGATCTTAATGGGATGCTTTAATAGCTTGTATTCTGTCTCAGAACGGGAAATTACGGTCCTGCAAATTGCCATGTTACGGAATCTGCTAGCTTGCGCTTCGTTCACGATATGAGCTTGCGGCAGTGTTTCTATTAAAGTTCCTTTTTTTCTTCTTTTTTCACTTTGAAAAATTAACCTTTTAACTCGGTCGAAAGTATCTCTGATTGAGCATTTTTTTTCATCGACGTGGGTAAATCGACTTCTAATTCTTTATTACAGGGAGAAAAAAAGTTATGCATTCAGTCTGTAAGGCATTATACAATTTACAAAATAGAGCCTTAAGGCCAATCGTATAACCGCGTTTCACCTGAATAGGCTCGAACACGATGGGATATACACTCAGTGGCCTCTGGGAGACTCAAGAGGCTAAAGCCCCCAGACCTCCAATTTTTGAGGGGGGAGGGGGGGTAACTTTTCGTCAAACGCTTATCAGTGCAAGCTGCAAGCCCCCCCCCCCCTCCGAAAAAAATCCTGCGTATGCCACTGTGGGTATAGTACAGCACTATAAATGAGTGTAGTATTCTATCGTCAGTGCACTAGGTCTGCCAGGAGAAAAATGTTCTTTTAAAAATGGTCAGAAATCAGAATTCTAATAAAAAAATGTCCGAAAAGAAATTCTGGCAGTTTTCAGGAGAATTCTGGCACATTTCACCAGACTATTGTGGTCAAAAATGCCAACGTCCTTAGCCCATATGGCCAGATTTTTACTTTAAAAGACCAAAATTATCCTGATATAGCTTCCAGAATTTCTTTTCGCGAACTTTTTATCAGAATTCTAGTCATTTTTAATAGACAATTTTGCTTCTAGATTCATAAGGTTATCATTTCTTTTTGATTCTATGAATAAAGCTTATCCATCGTTCATTTTTGTGTGGCAAGTTTGGCAACGGAGGAGAAAGCGACAAGTGTACACGGCGCGATAGAGGTGCTCCACTCATACTTTTATTGTCGTCGGGTTGATAATATAATTGAAAACACACGGCACGATACACAATAGTGCGGGCACAAAACACAAAAAAAGACCATACAACACAACATGGAATCAAACTCATATACTCATACTCATAATACACATGCGATATGCGATTTGATTCAGGTCATGGCTGAGCTGATGCGGTGCGGTGGTTGGTTGGCAGGCGACAGAGTACAGACCAACCGCGAGCGCGACTACTGTATTTGTGTACGGTCGCACGGTACACGGTACAGTCGGTACACGGTACAATACCGATCCCGATATCGATACTCGATTGCTAGGCAAGTCCCTACATCTATTTGCTCTCCCGTTCTCCAGTCTCCGTGACGACGCACAGTTAGTGAAAACATTGATTTTCCCAGACATAATTTTACAAATAGAAATCAAGAAAACGAACAATTAACAGCGGGATGAGGTAACGTAAGGAGGTACTCTAGGCAAGATTAAGGATTTTTTTTCTGGTTCTTCACCTCCCTTCTCACCTTTTACAGCATTTTCTCCTCTTTGAAATTATGTTTTTGGAAGAAAAAAAAATGTCCACCAACTTGAGTGTATAGTTTAGAAAATTCGTTAAATGATGTATGGTCTATCTATGGTCTAATCGATCAATGCATCAGTTGCACATATTTTTTTTTTTTTTTTTTTTTTAATTCATAATATGAAGGGGCTAGGTGAGTTGAGTACTCAGGAATTTTTTGTGCCTGAGAAATCTCATCCCTCGGTAACAGCATTTTTTTTTTCATTAAAATGCTGATTTTTAGGGGCAGGTATGCAACCCGCTCAACAAAAATGTCAGGATTTTCTATCGAGGATGCCCATTAGTCAGAAAACCTGGTTTCTGCAAGAAAATATAAATAGTTGAACGTTTTTGACAGAAGAAACACATCTTTTTTTTGTCCGGAAAAATCTTTGTTTCGACCCAGCGTGCGGCGGCGGGTTCCGTCCGTTCCCACCTGCGCGATTGTGTGCGAGAGCGGGAAGCGGGAGCATCCGACAAAGCCTTCAACGATTCCCGTGTCAATCGACCCACATTTAAAAAAAAAAAGAAATAAAGAAATAAAAAAATATAAAGAGAAAAAGCCTCGGGTACTGACAAACTGAGAGAATACGTTCATTATTCGGTGGTATCGAGATGAATATGTCAAAAAATCGTGCTGTCAGGAGGACCGTTTTTATTCCGCAAATCCTCCCGCAGAAAGAAATTCGGAAATCCTGCGAACAATGAGCGATTCACGGTCAAAACGGTGTAGATACACGAGTATGGGTATTGTTTGTCCGATGAGTACACAAATGAGCGTTGTGCGCGGCCTTGTTGTGACAAGTCGCGGGTTAACATGGGCCTGCGGTTCCCAAACTGAAGTCCGCGAATTGGGATCTCGGGAGTTTTGTGCTGTGAGATTAAAATTAAAAAAATTTACTAATTTTTGTATATAGACGAACAAATAAATAAATAAATAAATATCAGGGAATTTTGTATGTGTCACTCGGTCACCGAAGCAGTATCTTAATTTTCTTCAAACTTGATGCAGTTTGAATATTCGAACGCGGTTTTTGCAGCAAGATGATTTAATGTACTGTGGAAACTGTGGAAAGACCGAAAGTATTCCGGATCCATTGGCGGTTTGTGAAATTTGGCAACAACAGTTTCCCCTCCATTTAATTCCATGTAAAACAATCGATTCGACAGTGAAGCAGCTAGCATTAGATTATTGTACCATGACTTTCAAAAGAAAGTACCCTGGTCGAAATTCTTATTGTTAAATTCCCACGTTGTTTCCAATAGAGGTTTCGATTTTTCATGACGTACTCTGAAAGGGGTATTCTGATTAGTCTTTAAACACTTGAAAGCCGCAAAATCCTTTAACTGTTGCCGAGGTTTAAAAGAGTAAAAATTTCGACCGGGGAACTTTCTTTTGAAAGTCATTGTACATAGATTCAAATGGAGAAAGAACTGAAGAATGGTTTGCAAAGTGCACGAGCCGCCACTGCCCGGATAAATTGGGGAATTTTAAAGTTGAGATAGTGAAAGACACTGGTTAAGGAAATGGAGCTTTTGCACGGTTTTGCTGTAGGCAAATGGAGTATTAATTCCAATTTAAAATGCTGCGAAAATAACGATTAGACCATTAAAAAAGTCTAAAAGGGTGGTCACTCGAAGTTTCAAGTCAAATTTTCTCTGTTAGGAGTGAGTTTTAGACTTTTTTAATGGTATCATCGTTATTTTCGCAGCATTTTACATTAGAATTGATCGGCCATTTGTCTACAGCAAAACCTTGCAAGAGCTCCATTGTCGTTTATTTGAGAAACGACAGCATATTGGCTCTCTTAAGTCTCTTCGATCCGCGTGTTTTCACTTTTTCCTTAACCTCTTTCCTTTTATCCCTTCTGGGAATCGTGTTTTGGTCCAATCTGCATCGCACGCCACCTTCGCGTCGGTAAAAGTAGCCGCGACCGGCTACAAGCGGGCTTTCGCGGAGCCACCGCGGAACACTAGATCCAAACACAGATTTTTCTGGACATGAAACTTTGTTGTTTCAATACATTTTATTGTAGTGTTAATTTTCTTGTGTAAAAATTGTTATTCGTCTCTTGTTATGCTCGAACATGCATGATTTTACACATGTTTACATTATCATGCCATTTGTTGTTCATAATCGTGTTTTTATTAGTAAAATCGTGTCTGACGAATTCCAAGAGACTTCGTGATCCACTGTGCGCCGATGCCGTGATCAGAGGCGTATCCAGGAATTTGTCTGTCTCTATCATTGTTCTGTTTGAAGGTATAAATTGGAAAAAGACAGAGATAGGAACTAAAAGCACGTGATATCCTCTCCCTCCATCCTTGTCTTGTATGTGTGTTTGAAGGGGCAAAGAGAGAGACAATTGTATATTCATCGATGTATGGCTTGCGCCTCTGACCGTGACTATTGTTTGCTGGTGTTCGCGAGGCTTCTGTATCCACGCTCACATTTGCACAGTGCACTCTACAGGAGCAGCTCACCAGCGGATCCAAGATCCGGCCCTTCTCTCTCTTTTTCCATTAGAACGCATGTGTTAGAAAAGGTTAAAAGAGGGGGTGAAAATCACGTGCCTACCCCTGATCCATACTGCTCTAACACATGCATACTAATGGGAAAAGAGAAAGAAGGATGGATTCCTGGATCCGCCAGTAGAGTAGCTATAGAGCGTTCTGTTCACGTCTGAAGAAAACGGGGGCTTTCCAAGAATGCGCACATTTTGCAGATGCGAATTTCGCTGATCTCTTAAATACAGAGCTAACTGAGCAGCGTGCAGCAGTCATGCCGACCTTGTTGTCAGATCTAACGAATTTTTTGTTTGAATCGCTTCAGAAACCGTTAAATGCAATACACACCTGGCAAATATTCTGTTAAGCAAAATCGTAAAATCCTAAGAAAATGAACACAGTTGCACACAACCCACAGGTGAACGACTTTACTTCTGCACGCCTACAACAAATAGAGTAATTTTTTTCTTCTGTTTTATAATGAATAATTGAAATAGTTGAAGAAATTCTTTCCGTTCTCGCTGCTCCCGCACCACGCTGTTCGGTAGCCGTTCTGGAAATATCGAAGGAAAAAACTCGCAAGGCAGTGATTAAAACGTGCCAAGTTCAGCCGTAAAACTATAGCCAAGGCAGTAACAGTCTTGCTTTGGTTTACCTATTTAATTATTTACCGTTTGTTTGTAAACCATTTCCCTTTGAACAAACTTGTTTGTTCTTAAAATAAAAGCTAGTTCCAATGTTGCCAGATCTAGTTATAGTATATAAATTGTAAGTTCTGACGTATAATCAATCTCCCCTTCTTTCCCCCCTAGAAACCAGACTATTCTTAATCGGTGTAGAAAAATAAAAATAAAATTAAATTAATAACTAAAACCAGGAAAAAACAAGTGAAAAATCGCCTTTGATTTTCAAGTCGATTGTATTCTCAGAAACTACGTCATATTAGCTATATACGTCTATGACTGCTCTTGTGCGAAACAAAGCTCCTTCAATTAGGTAAATATGCAATCCCACTCCCTGAAAGTCGGAACAGTTGCGCGACACAACCGCGCCGTGGTAGCGTAAATACTCGTAGGTTTGCGATTTCTTGTTGTATCACGTGATTTGTAGGGCATTTATCTATTTCAATTCTCAGGCGAAAGAAAATCCCTTTGAATTGATCAGAAATATTATTTTCTTTTTCCGAGACAGGGTCTACTTGATCGTTGCATGATGAAAATTGCACGATTAAGGGAGGTCATCTCACCCTCTCACAAAGATCAGCGAAAACTCAAGAGAAAAGTATAATAATAATTCCTGGCAATAAGATGCTACATCTTTCCAATCGTATTTTGTATTTCTCAAATTGCTCGCCTCACAACGCCGTATTCCAAAATTTGTGTAACAATGCTAACATTACGAACGAATTTTAGATGTATCGTTTGATTCCGGACAAAATATCAGTCTCACTGCAAAGTTATCAAGTTACGAATCAATCAATCTGATGATGAAATCCTGTCATTAAGAAGATTACAGTGCCGTCTTTTATTTTTTTTTCCATGTTATAATATAATAGAACATAAAATGAACTCGTGACATGACACTAAATCAGTGGCGTCGCGAGCAATCTTGCAACGGTGCATTTCGTTTATTTAAAACCTCGTTGAATATCGATTTGATGGAGAGCCCTGTGTATCCCCAATAGTTTGACCCTTTTCACAGGTTTAAATGTACGAACTGCAACGTTGCCTGATTGCACGCTACGCCTCTGCACTAAACCACAGCCTGTTCCTGACCTATATTCAAATAAGAATGTTTGTACTCTTCGAATCATTGTTTACATCTCAGCTCGTTAACAATTTCAAACTACGGGTAATTAAGAGCGATCGAACGTGCCTGTTTTCCCCTCTCAAATACAGTGGGTAGATATGCATATTTGTCCAATGTCCAATCAGTTCTCTGTACTCGCACCTTTTGGTTTGTGTATAATTATATCCAAACCGGTACCACATGCACGGATGACACAATAAACTCATTTACTACGTGTATTTAGCGTAATAAATAGCAAATTAGCCTCAGCATTAGTCGGTCAAATTGTAGAGAGGATGGGAGAGCGAGCGCTGTAGGAGAAGTCCGACTCGAACGATTTGACTACGCGAGGTCACAGAGATAAGCCGTGGGGCAGTATTACTGCATTGGTCACTTCGGTCAAGTGTGATAAAAATGTAGGATAAGTCAGTAGTGTGCCCTCTCTCCCTCCTCTCTCCCCCTCTCTCCCCTTCCCTCCTTATAATCTACCACAGAACCCTTTGCCCCTCTCCCGTTGAAACTTTTGTGGTTGCTCAAGAGCAGACCATGCTGCCTGCCTTCGCCGCACAACGACTGCGCATAGATATACGCCATTGAGTCTGCCTCTCTACCTCTCTCTGTATTCACTATTCATGCCCATGCGTGTATAAGTGTGTCTATGTGTTTGTGTGTGAGAAATGTGTCGGAATCACTCATTATCGAGTCAAAACATTGCATAACTATCCGCGGCCACTTGTCCGACGAACTATTCCGCCAGTTTAATGCCATGAAAATAACAAAAGGAAGAGAAGGGGACATATAGACATGGGACGGGAAGAAAAATAGGTATGACCCAATTACGAAGTCAATGATATCCACGCGCGAATTAAACTTTGTTTACTTTCGTCGTTGTACGTCAGAGAATAGGAATCTAATAAGGAATTTGTCTTTCCAACTGCAGCCGTTAATTCACAAGAGAGGGTTCACGTTTAAGTTTTAAGAAAGACACAACAACAAGGGAAAACGCGTGTTGTTAAGTCCGCTTAACTCGGCCGCGCCGGAAGAAAAGTTTTCGAAGAGGCGGGAGACACCTTATAATCAAATTCTCCTGAATTGGGGGGGGGGGGGGTGGAAACCCTTGATTTTCTCACATTTTTGCTAGTTTTCACTCTCATTTTTGGGGGAAATGACATTAAATCGGTACATTCTCAATTTTAAAAGGAGAAAACTACCCCTTATGACTCCATTGGCACGCGAGTGCCGTTGCATCAACCTCTACCCGTGTGATTTGTGATGCTGCACTCTATACGTGCCCGCTACCGCTGCTATACGCTACCATTTTGGTTGGCTACGGTCTACAATCGGCTCTATACAGCTCTATTCTTGTAATACTTTCTTTTGACCACAAGCCAGCCTTTTTTATCTCCATGTATATTAGTTTAGTAAAGGTATTTTACTCGCTATATTTACAACTTTTTCGGGTGTTCGCCCTTTCGGGTAGTTCTGGATAAAAGCTTGACAATTTTTTAATTAATTTTTATTTTCATTTTTACCATCCGCCGTTGCACAACGATGCGATATTACCAGATTATCCGTAGCGCTCTTCTTCAGCCCCTCACCCCGCCCCGCCACTCTTCTGAGAGAGTCACGTAATACCAAGGGGCGTTGATGATACACCCTTGAATTTAATTCTCTTTGATCGTCTTTGCGTAATTCAGCAGTCGAGTCTTGGCATTTGAATTGTGAAAAATCGCCGCTTCTCTATCCTTTGCAAAACGATGACCCACCTCCTCGTGTGCATGCAGAGCAGATCGCCCGCCGTCGACGTCGCGTCGCTCTCGTATGTGTATATGTACAGAAAGGTCAAATTCAAAAAATGTGTCAGTTATAATGGGAGTTTCTTCAGCTTGAGCATCTCGATTCGTATCGTAATATCGAGCTTGCAAGTATATGATTTTCGAATGCCTGTTATTGTTAAATTAATGAATCATATAATAACCGGTTCGATCCTTGAAATTATGCAACCCGCGAAATCGCAAAATCATTATTTATTGGGCCGTAAAATTACCGGTTGCATGTATGACCGTAAGTCGGTCTCGCGTCCATTGGCGGATCCAAGCGATTGTATCTCTCTCTCTCTCTCTCTTTCTCTCTCTCTCTCTCTCTCTCTCTCTCTCTCGTCATTTGATTGGACGTGTTAGAAAAGGACAGGAGAGGGGGCGAAAGTTACGCGACAGCCCTTAATCTGTCCTTTTCTGCAACACGCATTCCAAATGGGAGACGAGAGAGAGAGGGATAGATTCCTTGATCCGCTAGTGCGCTCGCGTCTCCGTTTTTTCTCCTCTGATTTTCCTTCTTTCTATGGCTCTCGCATTTCAATGAGCCACCGCTTGATGATGGGCGAGGGAGGGAGGGGTTTAGGGGGAGTGACGAAAATCGAATTTGACGTGACGTCATGTGACGTGCGGGTGCGCGATTGAGTGCGCGTTGACGTTTCCCATGTGAGCTTCCTCGTTTCATTGTTAAGATTCGTTGTATACCTTACTTGCAATTCAAATTCAATTTTAACTGCTCGAATGCAAGCTTTTAATTATGGCGACCGCGCGCTCCGATAATCGTCAACGGCTGAGCTGATAAAGCGCGCGTGAATACAATGCAAATGAGGCGCCTCGAGTCGCGAACACATTAAAACTTTCGACCGAAACGGATCGACGCGTCCGTCATCCGTGGCGCAGTGAATGGAAGTATAGAAATTTGGTGAACGGAACTTCAAAGAAGAAGTAAGCTGGGTTGAGGGTGCGTGATGCATTATGGTCTGAGGACCGAGATCGTCAAAAAGTGGCCAAAAATCAGAAAAGTGATTTGTTTTTAATCACAGAAAACACTTCTTTCGAGTGACTGAAACCGGAAAATTTTAAACTTGTAAGGTAAAAAAAAGATGATTTTTTGTTACTTTTTTTCACTGAGTTTTGGCCACTTTTTTTCGATCTCACACCATAGTTTGTGATGGGGGTTTGAAGGCTTCTTTCGGTTTTGTTTCCAACGATTTGCCAAAAAGAAGAACCAAAGTTGAGATACTGGCACTTACGGAAAACTAAGTCAGGGCAATGGTGAAAAGAAGCGGAGGTCCCTTATACTCAAAAATTTTGCGGCCCGAAAGAATTGTTTTAATCTTTCCGGCTATAGATTTCCCCCTTCTACATGGGGATACATGGGGTAAATTTAGTCGGAAAAAATAAAAAATTCTTTCGGGCCGCGAAATGGAAGAAGGTGCCTCCGCTTCTTTTCACCATTGCCCTGGCTTATTGTTAGTTTTCCATAAGTGCCAGTATCTCAATTTTGGTGACTTTTTTTTGTCAAATCGTTGCAAATGAAACCGAGAGAAGCTTTCAAACTCCCGAGCACAGTATGGTCTGCGATCGGAAAAAAGTGCCCAAAAATCAGTGTAATAAAATCATCAAAAATCGTCTTTTTTTAAATCATGCCAAAGATTATGGTGACACAAGCTGTTGCACCAGAATTTTTGAAAGTATTTACTCAAGATTTATCACAGGATAGTCATTTTGTCTTGGATTGATAAGAAATTAATTTTCACATTTTTTTAAAAGAAGAATAATATCAACTTGTATTGGAAATCACCGTGTTATCCATCAGTCATCAGTCCATTTGTAATCTTTGCCCGTCAACGCTTTCCAGTCGTTGGTAAAATAATATACGTCCCAATTTGACCACCGGAGGTATATGTGACTATATACGTGCGTCGTGTCATGCAGGGGTGCATGCAAAGTGGGACAGCGAAAGGGATCGCGTATAAACTGTGAGGACGAAGGGGTGGATCGATATTCCAGTCCGCGAGGAGCCATAGCCATTGCTATTTTGGATCTTTATCTCTATGCAAATAAAGTTGACGTCAACACGTCCAGTATAGTCTTGGCGTCAATTTCACGTTCAACCTGACCTCCAAGTCTAAGCTGGAAGCGCACTCGTCACGTTCGAGAATATCCCTTTCAGCGCGAGGGAACAAAAAAGTGAATATCCCTTCGAGTCTATTCCTCTTGTAAAAATAAGGGTTTTTTTTAAAGCTAGTTTCGATGTTTTGTTTTCAAAATTAAAAATTATAACTAGAGTCAGTCGATGTCGAATATAGAAGTATCCGACGTTCTAAAATGGATACAGATTGCAATTTTTGTGGCAGACAAATGAAACAATGATTTTAAAGATGAATATGCCCTGGAAATAAGAAATATTAATTATAACCAGAAGCATAGTTATAATTATGTCAATCAGGGAATTTCTGGTACCATCACCAAAATTCTGGTATATATATAGTAGTTCTTGAAATTTTAGAGGACATCTGGTATATTATGACCAAATTCTGATAGGAACACTTTTACTTACTAGCGATTCCTTGGTTGACGTTGCGTTGTAGCTCTGATAATATTATTAAAAGATAGGAATTATTTTGTTCAGATTGCCTTTAATTAAAACGCCGGAAACGTTAAAAAGTCTTAAAAGCCACCCTTTAATTTAAGATTAGAATTTTGTTTCACCACTTGTCACAATCAGACAGTCCTGCATCGAAACTTTAACTTTTTCTATGATGGAATCGGAGATCCATGGAGAAATTATGTAATGTATCAGATTATCCTATTGTAACTAGCAGTGTTTTAGTTGTCGTTACAGCCCAATTGTTTAACTGATTTTCCTTTGTTAAAGAATAAGTTGGCCCTTTTTCAAAACTCCCATCGTGTCTCTTGCATACTTTTACATAGTAAGAATCACTATTTTATGCATTGATCTGTATCAAACTTTTACTAATTTATTTAAGTACTTGAAAGTTGAATACAGATCCTTGTTCATCGTTTCAATATTGATGGACGCTTTCTGTAACATCGTTGTTGTGCACTATGTATTAAGTGTCCGAAGAAAACTTGCCATGAAAACTTACTGACGTGAACTACGGTGTTAGGGGTAGTTATCACTTTGTAAGTAGTTGAAAGTTTAATTCAGATCCTTGTTCATCGTTCCAATATTGATGGACGCTGGCTAACGTCGTTGATGTGCATTGTGTATTAGGTGTCCGAAGAAAACTTACCATGAAAACTTAGTGACGTGAACTACGGTGTTAGGGGTAGGGGAGGGGGGATTAACCGTTTTGCTGGAGTGCCAGTAATCTCAGTATTTACATCACTTAGGTTCGCATCGATTGTCAGCGGCGCGGATAATCCAACATATAAACCGGGTTTACCAAAGCATGTTCCTGGAGCAAGTCAACTCGAATCCTCGTCGAAGCGTAATTGGATCAAGTAAATTATACCGCATCGGTAGTTCGATAGATGCGCGCGCATACGCACTTAAAATCCCCATTTAATGTGCTCATGTGTTTCAGAACTTTTTTTCCCCCCTCCTCCCGCTCCGATGAAATGCATCTAAATAACAGCGATGCACTTTTTGCCAGTTGTAAGTCAGAGCCAGACTTTCTTGCAGTTGTGTCTCAGTGTCTGTGCGCAGTGTGCCTGTACCATAGTGCCAGATTGAGGGGGCTCCGATCCCCTTTCCTTTGGGTGCGGGCCAAGAGATGTGTGCGGGCAAACGTATAGGTAGGTTGCGTCAGGGGGCGCAGTGTGAGCGGGGGAGGAGATAGAACACGGGAATGGCGATTTGGAGGTATGGGGGGGGAGAAGGCATACACAGGACACGCGAAAACGGGGACAGGCGTCGTCGCATAGAGCGAAAGAGAGAGAGAGAGAGAGAGAGAGAGAGAGAGAGAGAGAGAGAGAGAGAGAGAGAGAGAGAGAGAGAGAGAGAGAGAGAGAGAGAGAGAGAGAGAGAGAGAGAGAGAGAGAGAGAGAGAGAGAGAGAGAGAGAGAGAGAGAGAGAGAGAGAGAGAGAGAGAGAGAGAGAGAGCGAGAGAGAGAGAGAGAGAGAGAGAGCGAGAGAGAGAGAGAGAGAGAGAGAGAGAGAGAGAGAGAGAGAGAGAGAGAGAGAGAGAGAGAGAGAGAGCAAAAGAGAGGGAGAGAGACTGAGGAGGACGCTGAACAGGTCTTACACCTGCGGCAAATCAGGTAGAGGATGATTTATCGCTGCGTTTTACCTGCAGCCAACACCTGTTTTGACTTGGGGCTCCGTTGCAGAAATCTGCGCGGTCCGGAGCTAGACTCAAGAGTCGCGGACTGCGGAGGCTGCACCGCGCTTCGAGACTAGAGTCGCGAACCTAGGTTGCCAATTTGAGGTTTCGTCTAGATGCAGTGAGACGTGGGAGTGGCCGCCGCTCACGCGAGCAATCGATTATGTATTTTGTTCGTATAAAAATATGCAAATATATCGATCATTTGAACCTTCTGTGAATCGATTTTCTCTCCTCGGTTTATACATACAGGGAGTAACAAGGCTCATGGGTCAAACCTCGGGAACTTTACATTTGAAGCCGAAATAGTATACTTTTCCCCCTATAAAAATGGGTCCGAAAATGCCATTCCTTTGATCTATAGCTCCTAAAGTGTTGAAAAATGTATGGTTTTATTTTGAAATAACGTCCACAATAATTATGAACCTAACGTTCTGAAAATTGAAGGCCCGAAATATTTTTACGTGTATAGAATTCATTGATGACCTCGAGAAATTCAGGAGTTTAGTCTGAGTGTATACTGTTCAGCAAATCTTGTACCTTCAACTACACAAATATTTTGTTCCGGATAAACAATGTGAAAATTAAATACTTAAATCAAATGGAAAATAAACCCTTGGAGAGTTTTTTGTCTCTTATATATTTTCGAAACGACGCGTTTTAAACGAGATAATTGGCGCGTAATGTTGAAAATTCAGCGCCTCTACTGACTGGTGGACGGCAGTATGTATGCACCATGCAGCCCATTGCAGCCCGCTCTCCAATGTTTCTCCTGGCCGCCATCATAAAAATATATAGGATATATCGCTTTTAATCTCTTTCACCCCAGATAGTCAGGGGAAAATAGCTCAAATAAGGGGCTAACCCGGAATAAATTGCAACAGAAGCTTTTATGGCTGGAAGTTGATCATTGGTACTATCTAAAAAACATATAAAAAGTTCGCCAAAATCCGAGTATGGGAAAGGGGGTTTCGCCCCCCTTTTTACCCCAAATTAGAGGATTTTTACGTCTTTTTTCACGGTTTTCCTCAATTTGCGCCGAAACTACCACTCCAACGCAAAAATTTGACTGGACTAATTTTAAAGAGGGTACAATTTCCTACAAGATGGTTTAATCAGATCAAAATTTTAGTCACCCGGAGGGCGGGAAACAGCTGATTTTCATTTCGCGGAAATTCGAGAATTCGCGGAAAAAACGCGTTTTCGGCGATTGCTCGAGTAATTTGACTTCCGCTGCAACGAATGCGAAATAACCGTATTCTAGACACCAAATACGTATTATAGGGGTCTATTTGAATATAATGGAGGTGTGGAGGGACCAAGGTCCCACTTGATCCCTCCCCCCCCCCCCCTCTGACCCGACTCTCAATACAGAATGAATAGAGCACAAATTCTCCGTAAAGTGTGAAGTAATTCACTTATTTCTCGCCAAATGTCTTGTTCATTTTTTGCCTTTGCGTATTTGGACCAACTCCCCCCCCCCCCCTTTAAGAGGCCCGGCATTCGTGAATGCTCAATTATTTACCTCATTTTTCCGGGGAGAAACGTTCACTGTTTTGACCACGTAGGAATCACCCGTGGTCTTGGCAACCGCTACAAACGTCGCGTCAGTACATGGCAAACCATTTTTTTGCAGCTGCAATGCATGGTGTCACACTGTTTCTAACATTTACGGTGGTCGACTGATGAAAGATTTTAAGGAGCAGAAGGGCGAAGGCCTATCCGCGAGTCTGGGTAGATATTTTTTGCACTCGGTGATCCATCCCCATGAGATGGCATCCAGGCCCAGGTAGTTTGTGCCCGCATCCACTCCTGAATTTGAAAATAAGCTCGCTAAGAGTGGTACTTGACAGCAGTTGGAGTGGGTGGTAATTTTTCCGGTTTGACGAAAGTCTTGGTTGAGGCGACTTTTCATTTACAGTGACGAAAACGCAGAAGCTCTATCGTATCGTCTTTTCCGCCTCCATAAAATTGAAGAATTACCAATCTACCTGCATTTTCAATATCCCAATGGGTTTTCTTCGGGGCACAAAATACATGAGCACATTTTTGCAGCTCTCCATTAACTGTTACAAGTCATTTGTAAGGGGTAATTTTGCTTATTCCAAAAATGTGCGATGTTGAGTCACAGCCTATGAAAGCAGACCTATAGACATAATCAACAAAGGCGTCAAATCTTGTTTCTTCTATGGCCATAACAACTTCCAAAAATAACGATGTCAGCTCTTAAAACTTCCGAAGTCTACTCCTAAACTCAATAGACGCTTTTATTTTCGCGAGCGTAATGGTGGCTTAGTGCAGTAATAATGGGAGATTTCCATCTAACAATACTGTAACTCCACCAAGAAGTGACCAATGAGAGACGACTTTCATTTGACACCGGTGTCACAAGACGTCGCGGTACCATTTATCGGATGTGGATCACTATACTCTGGTGACTAATTAAATTACTCTGTGAATCATCCTTGTCAGCATAGAGAGAGTGACGAAATTAAGATAGGAATCTCCCATTATTACCGCCCTCCGCCACCATTACGCCCTCGCTAATAAAAGCGTTTCTTCAGTTTAGGAGTGGATTCCAGAAGTTTTTAGTGCTGCCATCATTAGTTTTGGGGGTTTTTACACCAGAATCGGCTATTAAATCGCTTACAGCAAAAGTGTGCAACAGCCCCATTGGTGAAGATTCAAATCTTTACTTTGTGTTAGCTAAATAGATCCTTAGATAGCAGTTTTCAAGTGCACTTGAAAAGTGACATTCAACGCCAAAAAAACATAAAAACATGACGTAGGTAAGTGCATAAAATGCAATAGTTAATTGGAGCCAATCTTTACAAGAGTCTCCTTTTCCTCCGTGCTTCATAGGCTGCGACTCAACGTCGCACATTTTTGGAATAGGCAAAATTACCCCTTACAAATGACTTGTAACAGTTAATGGAGAGCTGCAAAAATGTGCTCATGTACGAGGGGCGTCTCAAAAGTAAGTTCCGCGGTCGTATATCTCCAAAACTAATAACGAAAAATAAATTTCGTAAAAAATGTCTTGTTAGGCATACTCTCAGCTTTCCAACGAGCTAAAGAAATTGAAATTTGGTTGAACCGTTTCCGAGATATGTCGTTTTTACCGAGACTACCTCTGGTCGCCGCGTGCCCGCCTCGCGATAGCGAAGTGGACTTAGGCCAAGCGCTCGAGATCCTCTGCTTTTATCTCGCATTGTCTTCAAACCTGGTATCTTTGATAAGGATACTAGGGGGAATTCCTGTCTTCTTACGCACCTGATGCTGATTCTATTGAGATAAATTCTCGATTTAACCATGATTAGCACATCACTGAAAATCAGTCAGTTTAGTGCGGGTCACCATGGAGTTACCGTTGCAAAACGTGGCTGATTGTGAAGTGCGTGCAGTCATTCACGCAAAATTTGTTGGATCAATTTGCTTGGGACATTTTCCCTCATCCCCCATATTCTCCAGACCTTGCAGCAAGTGACTATCACTTATTTACGGAATTGAAAGTTCATCTGGGTGGGCAACGATTTGCAAATGACGAAGAAGTGAAGCAGGCAGTGCATTGGTTCTTCCAGAATCAGGACAAGCAGTGGTATGCAGATGGCATCAATAAATTGCTGCGACGGTACGATAAATGTCGTGAATTAAAAGGAGAGTACGTCGAAAAATAAGGTCAGAACGTCCAAACATAATCATCTTCTTTTTGGAATAAATCCCCCTCACCTCCCGCTCCTCCCCACGTTTTCCCGAGCGCAGGAAATTCGAAGTTTCCTACGAATGGCCGGAGGCGGGCACGCGGCGACCAGAGGTAGTCTCGGTAAAAACGACATATCTCGGAAACGGTTCAACCAAATTTCAATTTCTTTAGCTCGTTGGAAAGCTGAGAGTATGCCTAACAAAACATTTTTTACGAAATTTATTTTTCGTCATTAGTTTTGGAGATATACGACCGCGGAACTTACTTTTGAGACGCCCCTCGTATTTTGTGCCCCGAAGAAAACCCATTGGGATATTGAAAATGCAGGTAGATTGGTGATTCTTCAATTTTATGGAGGCGGAAAAGACGATACGATAGAGCTTCTGCGTTTTCGTCACTGTAAATGAAAAGTCGCCTCAACCAAGACTTTCGTCAAACCGGAAAAATTACCACCCACTCCAACTGCTGTCAAGTACCACTCTTAGCGAGCTTATTTTCAAATTCAGGAGTGGATGCGGGCACAAACTACCTGGGCCTGGATGCCATCTCATGGGGATGGATCACCGAGTGCAAAAAATATCTACCCAGACTCGCGGATAGGCCTTCGCCCTTCTGCTCCTTAAAATCTTTCATCAGTCGACCACCGTAAATGTTAGAAACAGTGTGACACCATGCATTGCAGCTGCAAAAAAAATGGTTTGCCATGTACTGACGCGACGTTTGTAGCGGTTGCCAAGACCACGGGTGATTCCTACGTGGTCAAAACAGTGAACGTTTCTCCCCGGAAAAATGAGGTAAATAATTGAGCATTCACGAATGCCGGGCCTCTTAAAGGGGGGGGGGGGTAGTTGGTCCAAATACGCAAAGGCAAAAAATGAACAAGACATTTGGCGAGAAATAAGTGAATTACTTCACACTTTACGGAGAATTTGTGCTCTATTCATTCTGTATTGAGAGTCGGGTCAGAGGGGTGGGGGGGGGGGGGGGGGGGATCAAGTGGGACCTTGGTCCCTCCACACCTCCATTATATTCAAATAGACCCCTATAATACGTATTTGGTGTCTAGAATACGGTTATTTCGCATTCGTTGCAGCGGAAGTCAAATTACTCGAGCAATCGCCGAAAACGCGTTTTTTCCGCGAATTCTCGAATTTCCGCGAAATGAAAATCAGCTGTTTCCCGCCCTCCGGGTGACTAAAATTTTGATCTGATTAAACCATCTTGTAGGAAATTGTACCCTCTTTAAAATTAGTCCAGTCAAATTTTTGCGTTGGAGTGGTAGTTTCGGCGCAAATTGAGGAAAACCGTGAAAAAAGACGTAAAAATCCTCTAATTTGGGGTAAAAAGGGGGGCGAAACCCCCTTTCCCATACTCGGATTTTGGCGAACTTTTTATATGTTTTTTAGATAGTACCAATGAGCAACTTCCAGCCATAAAAGCTTCTGTTGCAATTTATTCCGGGCCAAACCCTATTTTCCCCTGACTAAGAATACTTTTCTGGATTCACCTTTGCCTGAGGTACTCCTCCATCTAATCTGGCAATTTCTCTTTGGACCTTCGTTACCTCCAAACCATTATTGTAGTCTGCACCAAGCCCAGATTTTCTTTCAGTCCAGAAGTGGGCTTTTGAACTTTTCAATTTACTCCGCGATTTTCCGGCTAGTCCAACTTTCCATGCGTTATTAAATCAATCGTGTTCTATTTGTTTTTCTCAAAAGTTTTCCGCCGAAAAATTCCATCAGTGCGGCGCTCAACCATGGGCGGCGCGTGGGGTCAAAAAGTGAGGGGGGAGGCTAAAATAATCTATGACCCCCCCCCTCCGCCCCAGTCACTGTAATTTTATTTTTTATTCAAACTTAAACGTTATGGCGTCTCCTTAGCATATCAATTTAATTTATGAATGAAACGACTTCGTCTAGGAGGAAATGGTTAGTTTTTTTTTTTTTTTTTTTTTTTTTTTGATTTTTCAAAAAATATTTAGCCCCGCGTCCTCAAAAAAGTGGAGGAGGATTTTAGCCCTAATAGCTCCATACACGAGCCGCCCATGCACTCAGAGCTAATTATGCTCAGTTTGGCAACGGCGCTGATTTGCAACTCTCCAGTCACCACTCACCGATCTGCGGTGGATGCCGGTGGTGGAGGATCGCCGATCACCAACGACCGATCTCCGGTTGTAATCGGTCGTGTGTCTGCACTGCAGCGACTCAATGTGTGCATGTGTGTGCATTAGTGAATGTGTGTGCGATGTAGTACATACGTGCATGTTACGGTGCGCGCTCGGTGCTCCATCAGTGTGCGTTCCTGTTATTTATAGTCAATATCGGTTTATATGTGCCAAACGAGGGACCCATCGCCATCGCAGCGCCCCTTACCAACCCCCCCCCCCCCCCCCCCATGTGCCTACCCCCACGGCTGAGCCGCGAAGCTTAGCCTGCTCGGCGCGGCGGGAAAATTTCTCTCTGCTCCCTTCGCCGTCGCACAGTGAGAAGAGATGACAATTTTAGTGATCGAAAAGCCGCGAGTTAAAGTCACTTCAACCTAAACTAATTGTAAGTGCCCTCTTTTTCCGCCATCAAAAACATGATTTTTCGATTGATTTTGACCCAAAAACAAGGGGAGAGCAATGACTATTGTGAACCGACTGAACGAGTTCCTAGCCTTGTTTTTGGTGTGTTAGGAACCTGCAAAGTACCGAATTTAACTTGAGCAACCTTGTGGTGGTGGGGGAGGGGGAGTCAAGATCAAACGGTCCCCTAGTAAGTGGTCACCAATTAAGGATCACCTAAAAAAGTAGGTGTTATCACCTTATTATTAGGTGACCTAAGGAAAAATCTTAGGAGATCTTTGGTGACCAGTTTTGCCCGGGCTCCATGTGTTTTTTAACGTTTTGGCACCCGATATATGAGGCTACGCTCTTTAGGACTTCGGTGAAAGCTCTAACCTCTTCCTCTGTTTGTCCATGGGACATTAACCCATTTATTACCAAGTAAAGAAAACAAATCAATATTGTTTCGCCTTTATCAAGTGGTTAGTTAAATATTCCTGCACCGTGGTGATGATTTTGCATTTACAATTGATTGAAGGCGCTCTAGGACACATTAATTTTAAAATACAACAATTTGGAGTCGCAATTAATTTGAATATGAAACTGAAATTGTGCGAGGCAGATCTACTCACAGATGCATGAATATACTCGGGTGTGGTATTGAAAGGGTTAACGCTGCACACTTATATCACATCCCACCAGTGGCGGATCCAGCCCTCGCGAACGGGGGGGGGCGAATTGTGGATTTTTGCCCCTAAATGACCCCCTTTCTTGTTTTCGCTCTTGCTTTTCCCCCTTCCTCTCCCCTCTTTTCCCACTTTTCGGGCCGAACGGGGGGGGCGATCGCCCCCTTCGCCCCCCCTGTATCCGCCAATGCATCCCACAATGCATTTCGGCTGAAAAGTTTTATCGGGGTGTCAAAAATCAGTTTTGAAACCTGTTGAATGACCATTCTATGTGTGACTGCCAATAGAGTCCCTGTTTGTGGAGAGTTAAGACAAGAAGGTAGTCAACCTCTGATTGGTCATGAGTTTTAAGCTCTGTGGGATGCGTTTTTGCACATTTGTTGATAAACGAAGGCGTCCAACAGGTATTTGACGGATAAAAGATTTGATGGTCTAGTTAATTTTAATCATGATGCACCCCAAGAATGTCTATAATTCCCTAAAGAATCTTTAAAAGCGTTAATAGCTGTCGATTGGTCAAAACAACAAAAGCAGTGAAAGATCACACCATTGGAAATTCTACGGCACTGTAATCTTTGCAGCGGACCGAAGCACAACAACGGCCATCAGAATGTAAACATAAGTGCCAACTCGCATCCAATGACGGCGCCGATGGTTTCACTTGTCTCAACTTTCTATATACAGGGACTTTAGCTGCCAGATCAGTCGTCTTAGCCCACCGTGCCCTTATCGTCGCAAACTTGAGCGTGTATGTGTGTATGTGAGGACTTGGAGGGACTTCAGACTTGTGGGAGGAGACGAGAGGGATTGGAGGGGGGGGGGGAGAGCCAGAAGTAATTACTGTGTTGCGCTCGGTCCAAGAATCAACTACTTTGCTCCCGAGTAAGTACCTCAACTTCTCGACTCCTCGATGGCTGGCGACGACCGTCGCATCGCATCGCCGTCGCACTTTGGTCCCAAGTCCAAAAAAAAAGTGGCAAAAAATCAGCGAAAAGAAAAGTCATCCAAAATAATTGTTTTTAAGCTTAATTTAAAACTTTCCAGTGACATTTTTAGGTTTAAATAACTCGTTTAAAGACTTTTCTGTGATTAAAATTGATCTTAAAAGTTGATTAATGATGAATTGATGAGAAATTAACTTTCTGGTTTTTGGCCCTTTTTTTGCGAATCTCAGACCATGGTGCGTCGTTCGGCGATCAGCGCAACCAAAGAGCGACGACGCGATGCGACGAGACAAGACGACCCACCAGCCACCGCAGTATAATCTTCTGTTTTAATTTAATCGCCATCAGACGAGGATACCGCCATCTTTGCGCCTCCTGCGCGTACCGCACGGTGGTAAATGGTGATGGACGCTTCCAATTCGAAGAGTGCGAAGAAGAGTCGCAAAAGGTGATTTCACCAACAATTCTTTGGTGGTATCGAACCTTATTAAGGTGACGATTGGAATAATTTTAGGTGATCTTCGGTGCTCAATTTTACCATCGTAAAAGTTTGCACCAGTCCCGTTGCGCAGTGGGAGCTAGCGTGGTCAAAGCTGATCAGAGCATGATTCAAAGTTAGCTCT
Organism: Trialeurodes vaporariorum; assembly: GCA_011764245.1. Lineage (NCBI taxonomy): Eukaryota > Metazoa > Arthropoda > Insecta > Hemiptera > Aleyrodidae > Trialeurodes > Trialeurodes vaporariorum. Next base: position 30,820,319 of record VMOF01000024.1, on the reverse strand, counting down.
TGACTGGCTGATGGAAATTAAGGGAAATGTCCGTGTCCAAAATATTTTGGACTTGCAGAAATTAACATGGGATTTTTCTTTAAACTGTGACCTTCAAAAGAAAGTCCTCTTATCAAATCGTTCTTTGATTATATTGTCTATTATTTTTCCAAGAGTTTTAAATTTTTTAAATCATACTTTCAAGTGATAATGCTTTTAGACTCTGAAATACCTAAAAACTGCAAAAATTTTTAAAACTGGTCAAGGAATAGAAGCATGAAAATTTCTACCAGGATACTTTCTTTTTAAAGTCCTATGACTTTTTATTTCCTTTTTTTTTTTTTTTTTAGTACCTCTTTTTTCAGTTTGAGGCAACCATTGAATATGAGGCAAAATTTGAGAAAACTTGTGGAATTCACTATCGAAAAAAGGTCGCATAATTGTTTGATTTAAGAGCCTAAATTTCCGTTCAAAAATGTGCGAATTGAGGACTACCGGAAAGAAGGACACAGGAAACAGCAGGTATATTCCTTCCTTAAAATCAGCGTTTAAAAGAAATTGAGATTTTTAATATAGAACACACTCGATGGTTTTTTGGGCCAATATTGGAGTCAACGGGATAAGATCATATGAAACATCAGATGTGTTCTTTATTTAAAAATCTCCAATCTATTTCTGTGCTGATTTTAAGGAAAGGACTCACCCGATGCCTCATGTGCCCTTTACCGGACAAAGTCCTCGATTATGAAATGTCGCGGATTTTTTGGGTATCGTGAGTAAAAAGTTCAGTAAATAATTATTTTTTTCAGTGAGCGGTCTTGCGGCAATTTTTAGAAAGAAGTTTACTTAAAATGTAAGGGCTACCTCTCTTTAAGTTCCTAACTTAAAAATCAGACACTTTTGGCCAAAGTTGAAATTCAAGATGAGCGACCCAAAATACTCGTCAGTTCAGCTATCATAAAAACACTTGCGGCAAAGTTGCAAGCAAAATTCTCCTGGTTCTATATGGCAACAACCCATGAAAAAGATCGAATCAAGCATTCGACCTTTTTCATGGGTTTAAATGGAAAAAAACATCATGTTGCCACATTGCACGCTACGGCACTATCGGGCAACCTTGATTTTCGGGGCTTTAAAATAAACGCACATCGTGTACAAATAAAAGCGAGTTGATTATGATGGATCGCATCGTTTGATCGAGTAGTGTGTCCAAATCAATCTTGAAGACTAGAAGAAGCTGCCATTCTTAGATAAGCATTGCGATTCGATCTATCATCTTCAAAAGTCAATAGTTCAATACAGTTGTTCGAACATGCGCACTGCTCCCATTACTATAACAGAATTCATCCAAGAAAGAATGAAACTCATAATGATTGAAGATTCATAAGGCATTGTCGCGCAGCACCTTCACCGTTGACCATTTAGTCTTGCAAAAGGGCACGTCCAAAAAAAAATCGGAAATTTATATAAAATTCAGAAAAACGGTCATCGTGTTTCTGAGTTTAAAATGGAATATATGGTAAATGGTGGTATTCCATGTGTGGAGTGTACCCAAGCAGCGTTAAAACACAAATTCTGAATAAACATGACTTCGCACCTCTGTGCTTCAAGCTCTTATAGGGCGAAAAAAATTAAATGAAAAATAAAAAAAAAAAAAAAAAAAAAAAAAAAAAACTGAAAAGCTAAAACCCCCGCAAACCGCAGATCCATTAACATGCGGCGACGCGATGCTACGCAACCTGCGCGATGGCCGGCCGGCGCGGCGCATCATTGAAAAAGCAGTGCACTTAATCACAGCTGATTGTATGTGCTATGTGCTATGATTTACAAAGTATAAGCCGTGAAAGTAACCGGTAACCGGTGGTTAACTGAAATTTACAATAAGTTTAAGTCGTCCGCACTACTCGGTCCTCGCACCTAGCACTCTACCGCGCTGCTTTGTGATGCAGCGTGGACTGGGCCTTGAAACTCGATGGCACCCTTCTCCAATATACTTTTATAAATATACATACAGGGTGTAATAGAACTCATGACTCGGAATATTAACGTAGATCTAGTCAGAAAATTAATGAATGTCAGTCGACGCCTTAAATATTGGCAAGGTAGGCCACCTGCAATGCTTGAATTCATTGTGATAAGTACTGCAAGTGGCTTATCTGTGCTAAAGGCGTCCACAGGCATTATTTAATTCGCCCACTGTACTTCAATAATGAAACGGAGTAAAGCTAACCTCTGGTTGAATTTCTTCAAATTTCACTTTGCCCTGAATCTGAATGCTGAAATGCCGACAGAGCGTTATAGTTCACTGATTTTTTATTCAATTCGTTTTTTGGTCTTAGTTTGTTTTTGTGTTACGAAGACTTAAAACTCACAAACGACCGGTTGCGAAATTAATCAAAAGTGTAGCCTGGAATCACCTGAAGAATCCAGAGCTTTTTTTTTTCCAGAACGTCGCATCTAGTTTCGTTTGCGATAAACCGTGGGCTCAAAAGTGTGTGTGTGTGTGTGTGTGTGTGTGTGTGGGGGGGGGGGGTGATGACCTTTTTTTGGCTCCTCACTTTCCTTCAGCCCTTCTTCATGTAAAAGTGTGGGGAGGGGTTGAGGTGTTACGACCTTTGGTTTTCCATTTTTATGAACCTTTTTCCAAAGAAGTGGGGGGGGGAGGGGGATTGAGCCCTCAGAGTCCCTTCCGCACGGACCGCCACTGACGGTAAGGCTCTCGCTTTCTCAGGGTAACTCTATGGAAAGTTTGTTCTTTGCGTGTTTTCCTGCTGTCACACCCCGTATAGTTCTTTTTTCAGCCCCCAAGTGCGCTTCTGGACTCTGAGGGCCTCGCGCATTGGACACGAACGTGATACGAGACGAGCGAATCGGATCGACCGTGGCAACTGGCAACCCCATAAAAAAGCTATACTCCGCGTAGTGACAGCGTAAACCACACTTTAACACTTTGCCGAGGAAAGTGCTTCTATAATTATTACTTTGCTCAAAGTGAATCACGGACTGTTTTTCCAAGGTATTCATTTTTACTACTGACCGTAGAAAGAAGAATACCGATGCCACGGCCGACCGTCGCTCTGTAATCTTAGATCGAAAAAAAAGTGGGGAAAAAACCAGTGTAAAAAAGTAATCAAAAATCGTCGTTTTTAATTCCTTCTTAAGCTCAATTTAAAACTTGCTAGTGACATTTTGAGGTTTAAATCACTTGTTGAGAGTGTTTTCTATGATTAAATTTGGTCTGAAAAGTTGATGAATGATGAATTTATGAGAAATTTAATTTCTGGTTTTTGGCCACTTTTTGACGATCTCAGACCATAGTGCGACTATCGTTCATACCGCCATCGATAGTTTGATGCGGTGATAATAGCTTTTTTTTTCTTCAAAGTCATAGACCGTTGTTGTGATTCATATTTCATATCGATCGGAGCTCTTCTATATAACTATGGGCTGTTACCCCCTCCCCCTCCCGCCTGACCCCACCAGTATCAGATCGAGCTATATTCAGGGATGAGATCTGACATTTTATATAGGATAGGTTTATTCGAACTGGAGACGATTTTTTTTCTCTTTTTTTTTGCGTACAAGACGTGCTCATACGCTCCAAGACCTAAAGCGATAAGCTAAAAGTCTCTACGACTCGTAGGTCGTTCAGGAGTTTGTCTTTCTCTCTCTCCTTCCATTTAAATACATGCGTTAGAAAAGAATAGCAAAAGGGGCCATCACGTGACTTCAGCCCCTATCTCCGTCCTTTTCCAACACTCGCGTTCATATGAAAGGAGAGAGAGAGAAATACAAATTCCTATGTCCGCCCATGCGTCCATCACATCGCGTCGATTTTAATCAAACAGGTTGGTTCATTAAGTGGGTGAGCTCCGCTTTGACCTAGAAAAGCGAAGAGCTGCAATTTTATTAAAGGGAGCGGGAGCCCGTACTTAAATAAATCTGAAAATTGCAACTAGTTTCATACTAAATTGCTCTTTACGATTATGTAATCACGCAACAGCGTTTTGACGAGTTCGCGATCCTGATGTTCAAAACCTGTCGCTTGATTTTCACGACCATTGAGACCGCTGCACGCAGTACTGGTTTTAAATTAAAAGGTCAAGTCTGACTTTATCATAGTCTTTAGCGTCTCTAGAAGTGATGAAATGCCATTCTCCATTAACTGTTGTGACCAGCTCAGGCAGCGGTGGACTCCCCCCCCCCCCGCCCTATTTCACTTTTAAAAGAGAGGCTGTTCCAGGTTTTTAAGTTACAAGGCGAAATTGACATTTTTACCACAACTCAGAAAAAGTTTTTCTGTACTGATGACTTTTTTTGTGTCTTGTTTAGATACACTTTTATTTCGTCCATTCAAAGTGCCACTCAGTGTACTACATACACGGGTACCAATCTCACCCGGGTGTTGAATGCGCTTTTTTCTACACATTCAAAGTACACATGTCACCTCTGCGTTAAAGCAATTGCGCATCAAGATTGTCTTCAATGCGTCCAATCTTTTATTATTGACACTTCGAACAAACGCCATTAATTGAGTGTTTACTTTGAGGCTCATCCTTTCTGAAAAAAGAGGTTTGGCCGAGAAAAAAGGATAACTATAAAAACAGTAGATTTTTGGTATCAGTGGCTGAAAACAAATTTTCTACTTTGAAAAATTAGATTTTCCGGTTGTAAAAAATACATATTGTTGTATTTTCCGGTTGTTGTTTGTTGTAAAAAATCGGAAAAATTCTAGTGAACATGCTGACCCACCATCCATCTTGTACCGTTACAATTTTAATATCAGTGTGAAGCCGAAAGTGCGTCGTAACCGTGTGTGTAACTCACTTATATAAAACTAACGAAATATCAGGCTCCGTTTCATACGACGATTCTAGCTCTTGGTGAGTGCTGCGCCTCCTTTGTCGATGAATACGCAAGTTGTTCTTGTTTTTTGTTGTTGTTGTTTTTTTTTGCATCGTCACATCGGGTCATCACTCATCAGTATGATCAGCAAGCAATGCATCGATGTGCAGAAGAACGCTAGAGGAGGACCGAACCGGATCGGCCATCAGACCGCAGATACTTAGGGAGGATGGTTATAACTCGACAAGCTAAAACCGTTAAAGTTTAAACCGGTCCGAAAGTAAACAAACGCGGCGCGGATTTTTGCGCGCAGCTCTTATTATGATGGCACGACAGCGCGCAACGATCGCCGCGTCTGACGCGACGCTCCAAACTGCACGCACTATGGATCAAAACATTGATTTTTTTCGGTCATGCAAATTTTTGGTGTTTAACCTAGAAAAGTTTTAGCGTCGTTTTTGTGTTTTACTAAAAACTACGTTAACATACCTTTTTATTATTATTATTAACACAAGACGCTCTTGAAACGGAAATTTCCGATTGCTTTAATGTAGAACTTGTAGAACACTCAGACAGGTAAAGTTTGAATCTGGTTTTCATCCTAGCCGTCCCTTAAAAGGATGAATAGCGTGACCACATTATGCTCTTCCTGCCGTTCTGGACCGGCTGATTCTTTCAGCTTTAGTTTCCTTGAATAATCGTAGTTTTTTCTCTCCAAGATTTATACCTAAACGCGAAAAATGCCAAGAAATGAAACTTACGCGAAAAGCCAGGTCTTAAACTTTTCATTACCACGCCCGCGAGTACACTCATTTCTGTGTTGTTAGAATGTTAATGTTGTATGTACTTCATACAATTTCAGTTTTTTATCCACGATAATAGGGACTTCAAATTGTTAACATTTGAAAAATAACGTTTCCTTGAGCGCCTTCAATCCATTGTGTATGCAAAATCAGCACTGCTATGTAGTAGGAGTCTTTAATTACCCAATTAAATTGAGCGAGCGAGAGCGAACAATGTTTTGTAACCTGGTAGTTTAAGGAATAAACTGAAAGCTATTCTCAATTTCAAAATTAGCACCTCCAAACACTGAACAGGATTTTTTGATCGAAGAGCCATGAAAGCCGACAGTTTCATTTTAAAATTGAAAATTTGATGAAAATGAGACTATAATTTTCCGATTTTTTGTGGAGAATCGTTTCGAATGAGACGAAGATTCCCAAACCGCGTTTCGAGGTTCAGATTTTGACCCGGTCACAATGGTGTCTAAAATTATCTTATTTTCGATCCATTGTATGTGTTTTTGTGCCTCCTCGTTAGAATCTTTGCCTGCTAAAAGAGCGTAGTTACATTT